>CAXHJY010000030.1:0-39597 GCA_964016885.1 Eledone cirrhosa
TATTCTTATCTACGAGGAAATCGAAATATCACAAATATACATCAATAACATTAATTTATATGAATTAATAAACAAGACATCAAATTTAAATGTAATTGTCATATGCTAACAACACATTTATAAAAAAGAATATTTATTTATTATATTTTCAAGAAACAATTTAATCAAAGTTTGCTGTAAACTTTTACTTTCACGATGAGATCTATTATTGTACTACTTCGAGACAGAATGTAAACATATTTCGGTGGTACAGAGAAGAAACAATGATTAGAAAATATTTTACACACTACAAAAGAATGAAGAAGCCGGTGAGTATATTGTCCATCATACATTTACTAATATGTGCCAATATATATTAATTGGAATAGTAAATAAATAACAATTTTTTTTTTTTTTTTTTTTTTTTTAGAATTAAATGTTTGTGGATAAATTATAAATTCTTCAAAAGGATGTAATAATCATGGTTATTTGCTGCTACTTTATTTAGTCAAGTAATGATTGGTGTATTAAAAATGTTGATAACCTACTAAGAGACAGGTATGGTTGTGTGACTAAGGCTTGGGCTTCGTAAAGAAGGCGGATCAGGTTCGGGCTTCCATTCTATCCTCCCGATCATCAATGAATTTTGAGTGACGCAAGGTTTATATATATATATATATATGTGTGTGTGTGTGTGTGTGTGTGTTTTAAGTGCCGAAACATCTATAATCTGCAGTTAACAGCTGATGAAGGGGTTCTTCTCTTGTTTCATCCATATTATCATCTTAAACTTTGTTTACGGTAATCACATAGCCCGCTTCGTTTCTTGTAATTATATATATATTGGAAAGGTAAATATCAACAACAAGGAGTACAGTTACGAAAGGTGTTACGTATTAGGTGCACGCTTAAGAGTGGTGTGTGTGTATATATATATATATATATATATATATATATATATATATATATATATATATATATATATATATATATATATATATATATACATATATGTGTACATATGTGTGTACGTTACACACACACACACACATATATATATATATATATATATATATATATATATATATATATATATATATATATATATATATATAAATATATACGTATACAAGTATATATATATGTGTGTGTGTGTGTGTGTGTGTTTGTGTGTGTGTATGTGTGTTTGAAATCAACGTGTTCATTTACCGTTACTTTATTTAATCCACCAATGAGAGATGTAGTAAAGTGTTGATAACATACTTGGTGTAGTGAACAAAGGAGTTTTAATTAATTACTGTACTGGTGTGAAAATCATTATTTTAATGATTGTTTCGAGAGATAGAATGTGACAGACACTGCTATAATCGGAATTAATTAAAATTATATACAGATTGCAGAGATTGTATGAGTGACACAGATATTTCTCATACAGTTATTAACACAATGAGGCCAGGTTACTAGTTAGAAACTAATACTTCACCAGAAATATATATTTATTTCCAGCAAAAGACTTTATCCACTTCTAATTTCATCACAAGATAAGCGAATATATATCCGGGGGTGGGGGTGGGAGTGATATCTATGGACAGAGGAAGACGTAAAGAAATATATCTAAGTCAATTATATCAACTCCAGTACTTGATGGGTATTCTATTTTAATAAAATACAGAGCACAAAAAATGAGTACGATTCAGTAAATATTTTGCCAACCACCGCAATTTTTCAAACATAATAACCCACCGATCTCGTATATTTCACCGAAAATAGTAACTAAATTAAAAAGAAGATTAATATATACAAATACACCTACACAGAAATAACCTCCATTACACTCACAAGGTAAATTTCCCTCTGTATTTAATGTTATGAATCAGATTTTAAAGAAGAAATACAAATGGTATTGTATATCAATGTCCATGTTTAAAATTTTAGTAGTATACATTTTCATTATTTAATATCTGATATTTATTAATTATTATTATCGTTGTGTTATTTTCAGCGAAATTTACTCTTTTGCTCTTTCTGAATGCCTGGAGTTTAACCCTCTAGCATTTAAACCGGCCATATCCGGCCGAAGTTTTCTCACCTCTTTCTCTTCAAACTGGCTGTAACTGGCCACTCATACTGATGTTAAGGTAATTTTCTCAAAATAAATAATATCAAAATCTCATAGATTTGATATTATGTGAGATATTATGTAAGGTAATGTCTTTACTACAATAATACAATAATATATATAGAGTAATGTAATTGCTAAAGGGTTAAAAAAAATAATGGTTCCTAACTTAGACACAAGACTAACATTTTTTGTGGGGAAGGAATGTTGATTAAATTGAACCACAGTATTATAGCTGGTTCTTTCCTTTATAAATCTTGATATAATGAAAGTTAAGTCGGCCTCAACAAGATTTGGAATTAGGATACAGAGCCAGAAGAGATACAACGTTTTAAAAGTTTCGCCAATCGAGCACTATTGAACTAATACTTTTTATATCGACCCCGAACCGAAAACAGGAAGGTAAATAAGACCCCCTGCAGATGTGAACTTAAATTCAGAGAGTTTGAACAAATACATCATATTATTAATCGAAAATATTAACGACGCTGCAAATTCATCATCGATTACAGTTCATATTTCTGATATTTGGTGTAAAATGTTAGTTTTGCCCTGTCAACATCAATGGAACTGATAAAACTGACTTCTTTATACTAATGCTAGAATATGCATCTAAGGACCGTTAAATCCTCCCGATGGGGTCTCAGAAGCACCGTAGATATATACTTGGACGTGTAAAACCTGGTGGAGCCGATCCTCGCCAGCTCTGAAAACTGCTGATATCTTACAGAGAAGAGAAGAACGATTGAGATGACGTGAGAAAAGGAAAAAATCATCCCAATGCAGAGAACGTTTAGTAATTTAAAGTTGACAGGATTTCAATTCAGAGTGACCATAGCAAGAATGGATCTCGCAAAGCAGCTAATCCAACATTCTAACTACTCTGACAAATCGCTGCATGAGATAATGTCTATATTATATGTTTGAAACATAACAATAGGGTAGTATTGAACCTCTACTCCCCCTAAATAAACATAATATTTTTTTCTGTCAGGGATCCGTAACATATATCGTAAGACATTTAATCTGACACGTTAACGATTCTGCCAATACGCCGCCTTTTCTACTCAAATAATCTTATATGTATATGTGAAATATCGGATTAATTCCTCTCATTACTCTCACATTATTAGTCCTCATTTCATTTATATCCTGATATAAGTGGCAAACGCAGGTGTGATGTTAGATTGAGATATTATGTGCAAGATATTGAATGCCAAAATTTAAACCATCAACTCTAATTGGTTTATTTTAAATAAAAATATTTGTGTAGCTTAGAACTACAATCTAGAAATAATTCAAAATACATTTCAGAAATAATCAGAAGTATATTTTATATTTGATAATAATTTCTTCTTTACATGACTACTATTGTTTGATATTCAACAGTTATCATATAATACAATTTCATCCTTTTATTATTTTATGTGTGATGAGTTCAAATCCCGCCGAGGTTAACTTTGCCTTTCATCCTTACAGGGTCGATAAAATAAAGTACCAGTAATGTACTGGTAATTGCTGGCCTTGTGCCTAAAGTAGAAACAATTATGTTATGTGTGATGGGATCGCTGATGCAGCGAATTGCCAGAGTCTTTAGGAGGCCGGGTTGAATGTTTTATGTTATTCGATTCTGCATTCTGTGTTCAGAATGTAGATTTCGAGAACATCGATAAACACAGTACTTGTCCAATACTGGCGTCGATACTCCCTTTACATCTCCTTCGTACTTCCTCTCTGTCGATCTCCTCTTCTTCTAACTCAAAATATTTCAACTGTGTTCGGGCCTGGTGATAGATGGGCTCCTCCAAGTATAAATACCGCCGACTACTCCATTAGCTCTTAAAGTCATATAAATGTTTAAACCTCCAAAACAAGTTTGATTAGTTAAACATTTCCCTCCGCTCTCAGGAAGTTGCATCTTGGTAAGTGTATTTACCTTAATCTCGGCGCTTCCTAGGATCTCTGGATTAAATTGTGTCGATGGAAACTCACGGATGGATTATAACTGTAGATCATCTCTGTCAAATATCATGCCACACTGTTTCGCCTTACGGTCAGTGATTCAAATTGTTATCGTTGTTTCTTATAAAGCGACAGTATACAAATGGGTTTAATGCCAGGTATCAAATATTTTGACAAATTAGATCTATGTGCAATTCTTGAACATATGTGCCATCCATTCATAGGTCGTTCGAATAGATATCAGTCAGGCACCTTAATCGAATTGCATCAATTATACTCAACCCCTCGCAATGTTTGATCTTAGAGCTGAAATGTCAAATGTGTTCTTTCGTTAGATGGAAAATAGAGGAGGCATATTATAAATATTTTCGGTAATATTCTTCTTGTAATCTAAAGAGATTATATAAACGTTACATTACATATGGTGACATGAAACTTATAAATTTTGTTTTGAGTAAATTCAGACAGGATGTATGTATACATGTGTTACCAGTAGCGGTGAGAAGTGACAAACAAACACACACACACACACACACACACACACACACACACACACACACACACACACACACACACACACACACACACACACACACACACACACATATATATATATATATATATATATATATATATATATATATATATATATATATAAATATATGTATGTATATATATATATATATATATTATAAATGAAAGTTAGAGTTAACAACTCTCACTGAAACCCTGTAATGAATAAGCTCGAAGCATAAATACTGAGCCGTATAATAATAATATATATATGTAGTAAGAAACACAGTAAACCGTGTGTCTAATATTACGAGGGTTGAAAGACCACATTTGTTTGAAATATTTAACCAAATTTATCTGTTACAAACACACTCTGGGCGAAACAGATTATCCATAATCTGTCCGAGAGATATAATTGTTATTGAGGCGGTTTGTATAATATAATTTTACTTTATTTTATCATTCTGTCTGCTTCTTGGTTAAATATTTCAAACAAATGTGGTCTTTCAACCCTCGTAATATTAGACACACGGTTTACTGTGTTTCTTACTACATATATATATATATATATATATATATATATATATATATATATATATATATTATATATATATATATATATAAAGAATGATTAACAAAAGAGATAGACATCATAAAAAGGCAATTTAATCCAAGTGTTTACAAATGTTTCTTTAGTAGTTACACAGCCTAGTCATGCTATATGCAAATTATTAGTTGTGTAACTTTAGTAGTGTGTAACTACTAAAGAAACATTTGTATCCCCTTGGAATAAATTGCCTTTTTATGATGTCTATTTGTTTTGTTAATCATTCTTTAGCTACACTCCGGAATATAAAAGAATCGAAAACCAAGTTTCTTTAACAGTTCTTTTGTAACTCGTTGAGTAACCCCTCACCGTACGTCGACTCTATCTAGTGTAGTAATTAACCATTACTGCATTCAGGATAATCCTAAGCATTTCTTGCATAACCTAATATATATATATATATATATGGGGGGGGGGTATGTGTGTGTGTGTGTGTGTGTGTGTGTGTCTGAGCGTGTGTGTGTCTGCCTGTGTTTCCTGTGTGTATATATGTAATTAATTCTCTCTCTCTCTCTCTCTCTCTCTCTCTCTCTCTCTCTCTCTCTCTCTCTCTCTCTCCATATATATATATATATATATATATATATATATATATATATATATATCAAGATAAGCAGAACAAGTAAAATTCAACCAATTTTTCAAAATAAATCAAAATTAATATACAATTAAAATTAATCAAAATTAAAAAATATAATATAAATATTTACCTATTCAAATGGCCCTAACTGTACAGTTTCACGGTGCAAAACATTAAATATCACGAGGATATTAATGGAAAAGCAACGATCATCAGAGAAGCATTTTCCTGTCCTAGGGTTAAAAACCCCAGGATATATATATATATATTAGGTTATACAAGAAATGCTTAGGATTATCCTGAATGTAGTAATGGATAATTACTACCCTAGATAGAGTCGCTGGTTTAATAACTTAAATAACCAGAATATTGAAAGGCTACGCAAAAAACATTAGGAAATCTCTTAGCGAACTCGGGTCTGAAAATAACATACGAATACAATCTTAAAGAAGCGAATTTTCTTGACGTAGCTCTTAATTTGAACACAGGATTGATACGAACCCTCCACAAGATAAACGAGAGCCTTACCTATATTAATTACAACTCGAATCACCCACTTTCCATGATTTAATCGGTTCCTCGTAGTATTTCTCTTAGAATCTCTCCCCTATCGTCTAACTCTCAGATTTTCAGCGAACATGCAGAATACTTTAATAACGCACTGGGGAATCTGACCACCGGGATAAAATAGAATACATTGATAAGAATCCCAGAGCACACATAGCAACACACGGAATCGAAGAATATGTAACCGGGGCACAGGCATACAAACACACACACACGCAGTACCACCAGACATACTAATAATAAAAAATTATCACCAAACCCAAATAAATTACGTTGTAGGATGTATGTTTGGTATAATCCCATTTTTAATGCTTCGATTAGTACAAAACAATCTCTTTTATTCTTTAAGTTAATTAACAAACATTTCCCTAATTCCCATAAATACAGTAAAATTCTAAACTCTAAGGCTGTTAAGCTATCATACTCCACTGCACCAAACCTAGAAGCACACATACAAAAACTTAACTTAAAGCGATGATTAAACAACACTACAAAACAAAATATTTTAGACACAGATGTGCATAACATAATATCAACTTCCCAACCACCAAACGGGAGACAAGTATTACACAACCCGCCTGTACTGTTATCCCAACCTATCCATATTACAGTTGTTACCCATAACAAAAACTGTAATTGTCACCTACCCGAGAGATGCCCATTGAAGAATAAATGCGTGGAGTCCAATATTGTTTATCAACGCACGGTCGAATCAAACGACCAAAAATAGTATTAATTCGGGTCTACCACTACCTCCCTTAAATCACGCTGGTATCGTCATCGATTTTCGATTAAACACCCTGAACACCGTTATGTAACTACACTCGCTAATAAAACCTGGCAACTCCATGAATACAACCGGCAGTTCACCCAAAAATGGGATAAATTATCCAGCGCTAGTGCATATCGGAGTGGATTAAAATACTGCAGATAATGCAACCTTGAACTTTTTTATATCTTGAAATCTAAAAACAATTTACTAAGTTACTGAATTGAACGATCGTTATACTGCAATCACAAACTGAGGCTAAATTTTCTCACTATAAAAGTAACTTAACATAATTTGAACCCGAGACTACTACACCACTTTCTCGCTAAGTAATTTCACTCAATACTTACTTCCTAACTAAATCCCCTCTCCACACTACTAACCAGTACCTTGCTTATCGTAATAAATGGATACTTAAGTACGATCAGCAAACTACAACTATCAACTCGGTGTATAGCGCCTTTCCTTCCCATTCTCTTAACTTTTTCTGTCCCCTCTCTCTCTCTCTCTCTCTCTCTCTCTCTCTCTCTCTCTCTCACTATCTCTCTCTCTCTCTCTCTCTCTCTCTCTCTCTCTCTCTCTCTCTCTCTCTCTCTCTCTCTCTCTCTCTCGCTCTCTGTCTATCTCCCTCCTTCTCTACATCTATTAAACTGCTCTCTGTGGAAATAAATAATTCCAAACTTGATAATATCAACACAATGCCTAAGTTGTCACTTTGAGAGTAAGCATTATAAGAAAACGACTTGTTGGACCCCTATCACAACATTTAGATTAAGCTATCTGTATTCTTCAAACGACTCTCTCCCATTTCTCCTACCCCTACATATCTATCGCTCGCTCTCTCTCTCTCTCTCTCTCTCTCTCTCTCTCTCTCTCTCTCTCTCTCTCTCACTCTCTCTCTCTCTCTCTCTCTCTCTATCCTCTTTCTCCCTCTCCCTTTCTTTCTCTCTTCCTTTTCTACTCTATCTTCGCCAATTACTCCTTCTAAGAACTACAAAGAAACGATAATTTAGACATTCGTTCTGAAGAATTGGTGGTGCGAACAGCATTTGAAAATGGAGTATCTGCAAATTAATAACTACCAATGTGCATATAGCATGATTAGGCTGTGTAACTACTAAAGAAACATTTGTAAACACTTGGAATAAATTACCTTTTTCTGATGTCTAACTGTTTTATTAATCATTCTTTATATATATATACGTATATATATATATATATATATATATATATATATATATATATATATATATATATATATATATATATACACTGAACCCAGCATATATATATATATACATATACTTTCTATACTTTTCATTTATATATATATATATAAATATATATATAGTAATAATAATAAATTTGAAGACTAAAATCCAAAGAGGGCTCGATAAGGATAACTATGTATCAAATATATAAGAACCGTAAAGCAAATCTGTTATTTTAATATATATATATATATATATATATATATATGAGTGTGTGTGTGTGTGTGTGTGTGTGTGTGTGTGTGTGTGTGTGTGTGTGTGTGTGTGTGTGTGTGTGTGTGTGTGTGTGTGTGTGTGTGTGTGTGTGTGTGTGTGTGTGATGGTAGCTAAGATGCTTCCATAGGCGGTATAACGGATAAGCACTCTATGCTCTTACAAAGCAGAGTATGCTATAATATAAAACGAAAAATCAGTGATGCATCTGAACTCAATTTATTGTGTGTTACAATTGTTTCGCCGGCGGACAGCTCGTGACGCGATCATTGTGTGGATCTATTTGATTCTGGAAACGCAGGTTCGACGGACACGTCTAATGATTTCGGACCATATTCTCTCACTGGGGTATCTGACCCTCTGAGCCAGTACCGTCCTAAATTTCATCCTATTCGCGCGTCCAGTGATTGGCCGCTGGTTGTCTACGTCATCATACTTCTGACCACAGGTACCAGTCCGCTGTTCAATATCTGCTTCACTTCAATGAATTACTGCTGTTTGGTAGTTCACACATCCACGCGCGCACTCACACACACACACACACAACACACACACACACACACACACACACACACACACACACACACAATCACATAGATAACGACAGTCGTACGCATAGACTCCCGCTATACCCACACGTTAAGGAGAACATATAAACCTATAAACATACTCATACATTCATCCAGAAATGCACGTACATACACAGACTCATGCCCACAAGCCTATATACGTCAACACGCACACACACATGCTCATACACATGCATACACGTATATATACACGTACACACAAACACGTACAGACACCTCCTTCACCGACGCACACACACATACACACACGTACCCATATATACGCGCAGAAATAGACACTTGCTCGCAAACACGCTTATATATATACACACACACAAACAAGCCCTTTCCCTACAGGTGTGCTTGTACACACACACACATCCACACATAGGCCCAGATATACTCATACAAATATGCGCATATTCCCATACACACCCACGCACTCATAAAAATATATATATATATTAACCTAAAGACACTCCACCAGACATGACAACTGCTGCAGACTAGCCAACTGCCTTATCAACGACACAGACCTATGCCACCAGGCTTACGTCGTATACAGACTAGAGTATGCCAAATTGCAACAACTTCTACGTAGGTAGCACCACCAGACCACTCCACATAAGAATAAAAGAACACCTCAATACTAACGCTTCCTCATTTAAGAAACACCTAGTTAAATACAAAAACACCGACAAAACCATAACAGTTAGGATAGAAACTAAGGAAAGAAACCCCGGCAATCTCAGAATTAAGGAAACACTAATTATAGACAAAACACAACCACCAATTAATAATAGACTAGAACTCAACACCCAATTTATAACTTGATAGAGCTCCTTGCCCCACATTTGCACACACACCCCCACACACACGCACACATGTACGCACACACACACACACACACACACGCTTACACCTCCACTTATTCTCTCTCACACATACACACACAAAACCAGTTCTAACACGAGATAACATCTATCCCCCACATTTACGTATAGACATATCTTCTCACACTCACACACTCACACACACACACTCACATACTTACACCTTCATGCATTGTCCCACACACTTAAACAGGCATGTATTCTCCCACACACTTAAAGAGGCATGTATAAAGAGGCATGTATAAAAAAATAAACAAAAAAAAACCCTCTTAAAGGGAGACTACTCTTTATCCACCTAATCTTAACTCTTTGACATTAGAGATATAATAGATACTCTATACCATTTCCTGTCAGCATGACTTGGCAAGCTATTTAGAACACTGGTTTGACAACTTTACTCCCTCTGAAGAAGAGATATTATCTCGAAAATGTAGGACATTTAAATAAATCTAAGGTAAAAGACTAATTGTCAACAATATCTTTTGCATTTGCATTCTTTATTCTATGTCCATACCTGCATTGTTTTGGCTTTATTATACATATACAAACGTTTATATATATCTATCTATCTATATATATATATATATATATATATATATATATATACACATAAACAGAATATACACACAAATTCATATAAAGATACACAATGGGTTTACATGAAAGGATGCATGTTGTTATAAATATGTACACATATAAAATATACGTACATACACACACACACATATATATATATATACATACATATACGTATATACATATATACAAAAAAATATATAAAATATAAAATATATTAAAAATATACATATAACGGCACATAGAGATACACAGTGTGCTATACATGAACGGGTGCGCCCAGTTGTATGTGTCTACAGAGATGTTGTTACGTTGCGAACATGGATCAATCCACGTATGGAATCTCCACGCAAAGCCACATAATGGGCGTCCATGGTATTCCAGTACATAGTATGCGCAGACCGCACAAAGAAATTGCGTGCAGAATATATATAAAAAAGAAGGAACGTGTATGCATATGAGATAGTACACAAGAGAAGTATGAGATACACACGTGGGTCTTTATGCGGAAAATACATTAGATGTTACAAAATGGAATACGTGGAGAGTATGCACTCTCTATTGGAAAAATACACATACAGGGGGGGTGATTAGACCGGCCATACTGGAGTATGTCAATGTGCTTGAGGTATAGTGTCTTATAGGTGTAAGGCATTTGCCTGCATATCAATGGAATCCGGGTCAACCTGTCCCAGCTCAGGCGATGTTCTTGTCTAGGGTGATGTGCAGAGTCGGGTGGGCATCCTGGGTTACTTCGGCTTACCCCACGGAACATATATATTCAACAGGGTATGGTTTCTGATCTCTTGAACCCGTTTCGTCGTTCTGGTCGGCGTGCGCTCCGCCGCATCTTTTAGCTTGGTCTGCCCGGTGGATTCCATGCGGAGAGTGTGCACCTTCTCTGTTGTCTGCACATCATGATTATTTCCGATTTCATGTTGACCGCATCATCCTTCAGTCTGACTATCTCCATGGCCTCGGATAGGCATAGCCTACACTTTCTATTTCCAGCCGAATATGCATTCTCGTGCCGAACAATACTCCAGTTAATGGCATACGGGGTGCCTTTGTCTTTCAAGTGCCACACCAGGTCCGCCAGCCTAGTAGAGTGCCTCTTTATCCGATCCGTGAAAGAGTTCGTGTGGTTATACATCCGCGATTTAAAGGTCGTGAATGTTGCACCGGTGTAGGTACGCTTTATATTGTGCGTGCTAACCACACATTTATATACCAGGCCCTTCGTTAAACATCTTCCCTGCAAGGGCACTGTGTGTCCGCTCTACAGTTGCAGGTTCTATCTTATATTGTTCGTTTCGGATGCCTGGCCCTTGATCTGCCAGGGCCCTCTCCCGATTCTCTGGGTGTTGTTCTGCCGACACGGTGGTTCCCCTCCGCCACTCATTTCCTTGAAAGACAAAGACACTCCGTATGCCCTTAAATGGAGTATCGTTCGGCATGCGAATGCATATTCGGCTGGAAATAGAAAGTGTAGGCTATGCCAACCCGAGGCCATGGAGATAGTCAGACTGAAGGATGACGCGGTCAACCTGAAATCGGAAATAATCATGATGTGCAGACACCAGAGAAGGTGCACACTCTCTGCATGGAATCCACCGGGCAGCCCAAGATAAAAGCATGGGGCGGAGCGCAGGCCGACCAGAGCAGCGAAACGGGCTCAAGAGATCAGACACCATAACCTGTTGAATATATATGCCCGTGGGGTAAGCCGAAGTAACCCAGGATGCCCACCCAACTCTGCATGTCACCCTAGGCAAGAACATCGCCTGAGCCGGGACAGGTTGACTCGGATTCCATTGATATTCAGTCAGATGTCAATAAGACACTATACCTCAACCACAGTGACATACTCCAGTATCGCCGGTCCACGCACCCCCCTGCATGTGTATTTTTTCAATAGAGAGTGCATACTCTCCACGTATTCCATTTTGTAACACCTTTAGACGACGAGTATTTGTGTATTTATGACTTGCAAAAATACACAGAAGAATACGAATGGCTTGTGCGTGTTTGTACAATCAGCTCCAAGAAAAATGCGTGTTGTCGCTCTGCACTCCTTTGCCGGAGGGTCTGTGTTATTTTTATGACGTCCGTTTGTGACGTCAGAGCTATCACACCACAGATTTCGCTTCGCTACATATAGTCCTCCTCCAGATGACCAATCGTTGAAGAAGAAAACGTATGTAGTGAGAAGCAAGGCAAAGATAGGTAATAAACAAAAGAAATGTTTGCACTAGCAGCAAACAAAAGGCAAGGCACTCAAAAATGTAACAACAGAAACATGCAAAACAATCAATAAAATGCAACATATCGTAAGAAAGACAAAAGCAAAGGACTGCAACAAGGGCAGCTTAAATGTACACAGTTTAACACAGTTTGTTTCCAAAAAGGATCCAATGGCCAGTTCATATAATAAAAGTTTGGAAGAGTTCTTTGGGCCAGTGGACTCTTCGACCGGAACGAGTCGTGGTCTTGTATCTTGGTAATGGACGGGCCAAAGAAACAGGTGTGTGTGCAAAAGAGAAAGATGGGGGTGTATGTGGCTCAGGTGTGTGAGCATCTGTGTGGGCCCGTTTAAGTCTATCAACCGCAATGGTCTCTCTGGATCCCTTAATGTCTACAGGGAAATGTTTAACAGAACGAGCCAACACACAGTAGGGTCCAGAGTACGGTTGTGTGAGAGGCGGTCTCACAGCATCGTTTCTTACGAACACATGGGTCCACGAGGCAATATCCCTCGGGACTGCAGTTTTACAGTTTGTTTCCTCGTATCCATCGGCGGTAGGTCCTGAAAATAAGAACGCAGACGGGATACGTAGGAGAGCGGATCTTGTGCAGCAAGATCGACAGGGGCAAGCATTTGCCCAGGCAACGCTAGAGGAGCACCATACAATAATTCGGCCGGGGAGAACCCAACGTCCGCCTTTATTGATGACCGAATCCCCAACACACAATAGGGAGGTACTCGCTCCAACGCATGGAGTCAGGAGACGTCTGTAGAGTGGCTTTTAGTTGTCGGTGGAAGCGCTCCACCATTCCATTAGAGGCAGGATGGTATGCAGTCGTTCGGATGCGTTTAGCGCCGATGATTTTCGTTAATTCATGGAAGAGATTCGATTCAAACTGCTTTCCACGGTCCGTGGTAATTGACGTTGGTACTCCATATCGAGCGATCAATCTAGACACAAGGGCACGCGCTGTCGTCTCAGCAGTGATATCTGTCAAGGGGATGGCTTCAGGCCATCGCGAAAAACGATCGAAAACAGTCAATATGTAATTATGACCACCGCTGATTGGCCAAGGTCCCACGATGTCCACATGAATGCGGCGGAAACGGGCGTCCGGTGTACACAAATTACCGAGCGGAGCCTTAACGTGTTCATGGATTTTCGATTTCTGGCAAGCGATGCAGGAACGGCACCACGCAGTAATATCGCGCATCATATTTGACCAGAAGAATCTGGCTGTTATGAGCTTTACTGTGGCAGAAGATCCTGGGTGGGAAATGCTGTGTAAAACAAGAAACACAGTACGATGATGGTTTAGCGGGACGAATGGTCTCGGTGAATCCACGGAAACGTCGCAGAGAATCTGTCCGTCTGCGGTGAGCAATGGTAGGTATTTCAAATTACTCGTCGCAAATTCGGCAAATGTAACATCCAACGATTCCAGTGCAGGTTGGTCTGCTGCCAAGTGATTTAAATCGTTGTAGTGGGATGACGCATTTAAACTGATGGGCAATGGAGACAGAGCGTCAGCCGCTGTGTTCAATGAGCCTGGAATGTGTTGGATATCGTTTGTGAATTGCGAGATACAGTCGAGATGCCTTGTTTCTCTGGGCGAGTACTTGTCGGACTTTGCTCTTAAAGCGAAGGTCAGTATAGATTGTAAAACACCTTCCTTTGAGCATATGTTAACAATGTTTCACAGAAAGGTAGATGGCTAACAGCTCCCGGCAAAAGGTGCTGTAGCGAGTTTCTGCAGGCTTCAACTTCCTGGAGAAAGATTCCAATGGTTGTTGGTGATCGTCACTACTCTGCTGTAAGACTGCACCCACTGCAGTATCCAACGCATCAACACAAAGCGACAGCTTGGCATTGGACACTGGGTGGGCCAGCAAAGATACACTAGCCAATGCTGATTTGGCTTTTTGAAAATCCTCGAGCTGAGTCTGAGTCAAAGAGATGTCCTTATTTTTCTTGCGGCAATTTTTCAGAATCTCAGTAAGAGAGAAGAGTAGATTAGCACAATGCGGAACAAAACGTCTATAGACATTTATCAGTCCTAGGAATTGTCGCAACTGACGAAGTGAGGTCGGCGGAGGTAAATCCCCTATAGCCTGAACTCGTTGAGGGAGGGGGCGAATACCCTCGGAGTCAATGACATGACCTAAAAGATTCAGCGATTCCGCACCGAAAACACATTTTGTGGTATTTATTTGAACACTGTAATCCTTGAGTCGATAAAACAAAAGATTCAAATGACGTATGTGTTCTTCTCTGGAGGAACTAGCAATAAGCAGATCATCAATATAAGTGCAGACGAAGTCAAAACCACGAGTGAACTCATCCATGAACCGTTGAAAGGTTCTAGCAGCATTCCTAAGTCCGAAAGGCATGGTAAGAAATTCGAATGATCCAAATGGAGTCGTAATGGCCGTTTTCGGAATATCTTCTTTCTTGACAGGAATCTGATGATAGGCTCGCACCAGATCGAGCTTAGAGAATATTTAATATCCCTGCAATGACGGTGTGGAATAGGATATCTATCCGGGACAGTTATAGCATTTAACTTCCTATAATCCCCAGTCGCCAGAAGTCTTGGGTACCATGTGCAACGGAGAAGCCCAAGAGCTCGTAGAAGGGCGAATTATGCCTAGCTGCAGCATGTGGTCGAACGTGAGAACACTGGGGCGCCAGTTGTATAGATAAAATGCTCCGTTGTGTGAGTCGGTTCGACAACTCAAAAATTTCCCTGAGTAAGCTGTGGGAATGAATTCAGCAATGCATGATAGGGATTCCCAGCATTAGCGATGAAAAAGGTCGGGCTAACCGTTGGAAAATTAGCTTTCTGGCCACGAAGAGAAAAACCAGTAATGTCGTCTACTAGGCGTCGGCCACGGACGTCCACCGTCAATGCAAAATGGTGTAGAAAATCCGCCCCCAAGATCGGATATGGTAAGTCAGCAACCGTTAAAATCCATTTGAATTCTCGTCGAAGATTTCTGAATTGCAGAGGAAGCGAGATTTGTGCAAAAGTCCGTATCGGCGAATGATTGACGACTCAGAAGGAGTTACTGTCATACACTTGACAGGCCAAACACTGCACGAAGCTCCTGTGTCTACGAGGAAGGCTCTTCCAGACAGGAGGTCTTCTATGAAGAAATGGCGGTTCTGTTGTGTGTCGCAGAGTTCATATTCAGCCTTTAATGACTCTTATCTACATTTTCCGATGCTGAATATTTACATAGAGACCGGCAATATTTTGCCTTATCCGCGAAGGTGGCATAATACCAGGAAAATAATGGATTTCTGGCGGGCGAAGTAGTATGCTGACGTGGAGTCGCGAAAGAACGGGAACGACTCCTTGGCGGCCGGGAATACGGTCTATTCTCCCTGCATAACCGAGCGACTTTCTGTGTCAAAGCGTCAATAGCTTTTAACATGGCATCCTTGCGTGTCGAGACGTGCTTGTTCGAATGTGAAGAAGAAGCAGGTAAATTAGGACCATTACACTTGGATGTATAAAAGTAAGTGGTATTCGCATTAAAAAGAATACAGAAATGTCTTTAGATGTTCAGAACAACGGGAAAATAGCACAGATTTCCCTCAACATCCATAAAGGCAGAAGAACGGAAAAGAAAATGTTCTCCCTAACAGGGAAAATAATCCGGCGAATTTGTGAAAAACAATCCGAAGTCGACAAGTCACAATAATTCAAGGCAGAAAAATTAAATGTTTTTTGTTTTTTTTAATTGGAGAAGGAGATGGCATCACATGATGCGTCTCAGCCAATCAGATGGCTACATTTCGGAGAAGAAAGAGAATTGGCGGGAAAGTTGGCGGACCAGTCAAGCATTGTGAATTTTTTTTTTTTTTTTTGTTAAACGAACAATTTTCAATTTCGTTATTTTCGCATAGTTGCAAGAAATAAAATATTAGTTTCGTCAATTTTTTTTCTGTTTCTCTAGAAGATTTTTTTTGAAGTTTTTCGAAGTTTTTTTCGAAGGCTGTGTAATGCATAATCGGTGTCAACCACTTTAGACGACGAGTATTTTTGTATTTATGACGTGCAAAAATACACAGACGAATACGAATGGCTTGTGCGTGTTTGTACAATCAACTCCAAGAAAAATGCGTGTTGTCGCTCTGCATTCCTTTGCCGGAGGGTCTGTGTTATTTTTATGACGTCCGTTTGTGACGTCAGAGCTATCACACCACAGGTGTCGCTTCGCTACACACCTAATGTATTTTCCGCATAAAGACCCACGTGTGTATCTCATACTTCTCTTGTGTACTATCTCATATGCATACACGTTCCTTCTTTTTTTATATATATTCTACACGCACTTTCTATGTACGGTCTGCGCATACTATGTACTGGAATACCATGGACGCCCATTATGTGGCTTAGCATGGAGATTCCATACGTGGATTGATCCATGTTCGCAACGTAACAACATCTCTGAAGACACATACAACTGGGCGCACCCTTTCATGTATAGCACAGTGTGTATCTCTATGTGCCGTTATATGTATATTTTTAATATATTTTATATTTTATATATTTTATATATATATATATATATATATATATATATATATATATATATATATATATATATATATATATATATATATATATATATGTATATACGTATATGTATGTATATATATATATGTGTGTGTATGTATGTATTTTTTTATATGTGTACATATTTATAACAACATGCATCCTTTCATGTAAGCCCATTGTGTATCTTTATATGACTCTGTGTGTATATTCTGTTTATGTGTATATATATATATATATATATATATATTTTTTTTTTATGAGTGTATGGGTGTGTATGGGAATATGCGCATATTTTGTAAGAGTATATATGGGCCAGTGTGTGTGTGTATACAAGTACCTCTGTAGGAAGGTGCTTGTTTGCGTGTATATATATATATGCGTGTTTGAGAGCAAGTGTGTATCTGTGCGTGTATATATGGGTACGTGTGTGTATGTATGTGTGCTTGGGTGGAGGGGGGTCTATGTATGATAATAATGAAATTATTGTGTACAGTGCTCAGGTGCACTACAAGTATATGTCTGTACGTGTTTGTGTGTACGTGTATATATACGCGTATGCATTTGTATGAACATGTGTGCGTGCGGGTTGACGTATATAGGCCTGTGGGCATGAATCTGTGTATGTCCGTGCCTCTCTGGATGAATGTATGCGTATGTTTATATGTTTATATTTTCTCATTAATGATTGGGTATAGCGGGAGTCTATGCGTACGACTGTCGTTATCTATATGATTGCGTGTGTGTGTGTGTGTGTGTGTGCGTGTGTGGGTGGGTGTGTGAGTGCGCGCGTTAATGTGTGAAAGTATGATGACGTAGACAACCAGCGGCCAATCACTGGACGCGTGAATAGGATGAAGTTTAGGACGGTACTGGCTCAGAGGGTCAGATGCCCCAGTGAGAGAATATGCTCCGAAATCATTAGACGTGTCCGTCGAACCTGCGTTTCCAGAATGAGATAGATTCACACAATGATCGCGTCTCGAGCTGTCCGCCGGCGAAACAATTGTAACACACAATTAATTGAGTTCAGATGCATCACTGATTTTTCGTTTTATATCATATATATATATATATATATATCATATATATATATATATATATCATATATATATATATATATATATATATATATATATATATATATATATATATATATATATATATATATATATACTAGCAGTTTAGCCCGGCGTTGCTCGGGTTTGTTCATTTGCTATGAAAAGTTACATACAGGCAAACATGGCTTGAAAGCGAATAAGCTTATCAATTAAGTGCATCAAGCAGTTGAACCGGTTATTAAAAGTTACGAACCAATTAGCTAGCATTTTGGACAATCAATGATGAGTTAATAATCTTCCAATAGCGATTTTAGTAGACCAAAGTTGCAAGACGGTGGCCCTGATGCCGCTGGGTAGTAGATCTGTCCGCCATGGGTGACCCTACCAGTGAAATAGTTTTCCAGACGGCATAGCTCCAACGCCTCCAACACCTGCAGCAACATCTATAGCACCTGTTTGTAGACGATATTGCTTGTCATCCCTTGAGGGGTGTAAGCAAAATGTCTATTTCTGCTCCTTACGCGGGAACAGGCAACATAAAGTTGGCCATGGGAGAAGCATGGCTCCCCCAAATGGATGCCTGCCACCGACAATGTTTGCCCTTGTGACTTGTTAATGGACATGGCAAAACATGGTCTCACCTGTAGTTGGGATCGCCGGAAATCGAACGGGATATCTGACGACGAGGGGAAAAGATTCAGCCTTGGAATGAAAACATTCTCCCCTCTCCAGCACCCCGTTACAATGGTGGCCTCAATCAAGTAGGGCGTCAGTGAGTTGACGACCATGCGAGTACCGTTGCACTGCTTTGGTGGATGCAAGTTCCTTATTAGCATAATGGGACAGCTAACCCTAAGCTTCAGAATGTGAGGTGGAAGCCCTGGAGGCGCAAGGGAATTTAATAACTCAACCGGACAATTAACGATATCGTCGGGGTCTGACGTCGGTCGATAGATTTGAAGATGTGCTCTTTACCGGGAATCTTCTCAATCAGCTGCTCGTTAATAAAATTAACCATGGTATTTTTCGGAGCAAGGATGGCTCTTTCGCTGTGCCAATGGAGGTTTTTAAAGTTAGATGAGACATTAGGAAAAACTGCTTCCCAAAGTTCAGAAGGGCTGCTCACAACGTTGCACAGGGATTCGATTGCCATGCCGGCCATGTCATCCGCAGGGACCTTGCTCTCACCAAGTGCTGCAGACATGTTGTCATCATGCAAATGAGCACGCATATTTGTGTTCAGGTACAAACTCTTCACCTGGAGCCACAACATGGACGGCTTAATGCAGGCCCGCACTCTATCAGCTCTTATCCCTTTGGGGATGACAGGCAGTGTTTGCCGAAAATCCTCTGATAGGAGAAGGGTTACGCCACCCATAGGAGCCGTAGGATCCCTAATGTCTTTCAGGGTTCAGTCCAATGCCTCAAGAGCACACTTGTGTGCCAATGTGCACTCATCCAAAACAATGAGGCAACATTTTTTGAGAACCAGAGCTTCGTGTGAACCTTGCTGATATTGCATGTTGGTGTCTCAGTTTTTACTAAATCCAAGGGGAGTTTAAAGGTTGAATGTTCTGTTCTACCTCCCGGCAGCAAAGTAGCAGCGATCCCGGACGATGCAACGGTCAACGCAATCCTTTTCTCCTGACGAATCTTAGCGAGATCAATTTTGTTACAAAAGTGTTTCCAGTACCGCCAGGAGCATCTAGAAAGTAAATACCCCCAGTCTGATTTGTAGATAATGTCGCTATAGATAATGTCGCTGTAACCAACTTCTACTGAAGGAAACTGCAGATGAGCCAGGCGCAGGAAGTCCTCAGACATGAAGTCACTGTACTTGACCCATAAAGATTTGGGATCACCCAATTCACACTTTTGAAGCAAAATGGCAAAGAGTTAGTTCCCGTAGACCTTTCGGTGATTTCAACAAAGCACCCTCTGCTAAAGTGGAATCCCATTGCGAATCATCTTCCAAAAGACCACGCTTAAAGCAGGCTTCCCGGTAAGTATCACATATTTCTCCATCAACAGTTTTGAGGTCCTGAAAACTCTGTGGGCCTACAACTTTGAAGAAACCCGTCAGAGTGGTCTCTTTCGGATCGGCGGCCAACTTGGCGGCGGGTTGGTCCGTAAAGTAAAACCTTTGCCCATTTTCCAAATGTACAGCAAGCTGTACGATGGCGGGGTGCCGTTGGTGTAGGGGTAAACCAAATAGGCGCCAAAAAGCTTCATAGCTACTGATGTACCGCCCCGCCAGGTATTCTGTAACCTCGTCCCTGCTATTTTCAGCTTGAAATGCGAACATTGCGGCATCAGAGCCATTATTTACATATTTGCATATGTATTTTATCGACTTGACGGAGTTGCAAAACTCAACGTTGATGTTGGCGTTGAACTTCTTCAAGAGAAGCGGATAGTAAGGGACCAGCCATCTATTGTCGACTTGACCACCCTTTACTGTTGTGGTGAAGCGACCGTTCTCGGGCCGTCTCCGCTTGTACAGGGGGTACCCGTCGCCACCAGTCTGAGTCGGGTCAACAAATTTTTGGGGTTATCTCTTACCGCACGACCGCCCTTTCAGACACATGTGATGCTCATTAGGATCCGACGCACACGGACCATGTTAGCTTTGACGATGTCATGTAATTCCTGGTCAGTTGCTGGGTTAGGGATTTCAGCCGAAATGAAGCTGTCTATGGCATTTGAATTGATTTTATCAGTTAACCAAATCAAAATGTGAGCATGTGGCAGCCCTCGTTTTTTCCATTCGACGGTGAATATGTCACATATTACATCTCCCAATACCTGACCCTTTTTGATTAAAGCGAGTTTAGCCAGTTTAGCCAGTTTCAGTCTGAACACTCTGGCAATGAGGTCATGTCTGTTCGAATAATTTGGTCCAGGAAAAAGTTCACGGGTTGCATTCCGATTCATATGTCTATAGCATTAATCTGTTATATGAAGTGTTATTTTGCGGGTTGTTATTTGCAATAAGCCGATTGAAAACGCCCCAGATAAGCCGTATGTCAATACAGAACGCTCAATACGGAACGCTCCACTGCAGTATTGTCATATAGGGAGTGAAGAGCGACAGAGAGAGAAAAACAGTTAAATTATAGAGAGAGGGAATATACGGTACTCTCCATTTGATCATACCCACTGTTTCTCTCTCTGCAGTGTTGTCATATAGGGAGTGATTTTTGCCCTTATTGTTGATGGATTTGAAACCTTTTTACCTCATGAACTTTTCTTGACCAAAAGCAATACTTGTCCCGACTTTGAATAAAATCCGTTGGAAATTGTGGACGTGCACACTTTCTTAACAGTTTCCGCTTCAGGTCAAATACTCTGGCAATTAAATCTGGCCTGTCATGTGGCTTCTGATTCAGGAATAGGTTTTGCCGGATTTCGGGCCAGTTTGGATTGCATGTCATTGTGATGAAGAACGAAGGATTGTCGTACTTCCGTATGTACATCATGGCATGCTGGCATCGCTCCATCATATATCTCGGTCCACCGACAAATGTGGAAGAGAGTATGATTCGCCTGCCAATATTGCGAAAATCGTCATCATCATTCATTGCGTCCGTAAGGCCCTTGTATGTTGTAGATCGCAATGATGTTTGATTCATTTGGATGTATTGCAGTCTATCTCCTTCAATCTTCGCAGCCATGTCAACCATATATTGCTGAAACAAACGACCGCCTCTGAGAATTTCGTTGAATTCATTCTCATGTTTCATTATTCGATAGTAGCGCATTGGCGTCAACTTCTTGTTGCTCATTAACAGCTCATGATGCCATCCGTCATCGCCAAAAGGAAAAAAAAGAACATACTGGAAACTGTCATAGAACCGATGGGACTGAGATTATTTGCCTTTTTCTTTCAACACAATGTGCCGTGCTTTTGCTTGAAGTTCGGTGCTATTTTGTATAATAACGGCAACTTCGTTTGCAGTTTGCGCATTGACTCTTCTCACATGGTCCATTGCTGGTTTCCTATCAGGATCAATAATAATCGAAGCTTTGGGAATATTTTTAAGTTGTTCTTTTGCCATTCGAAATGAAGCAACGTAAGGGTTATATTGTCTGAGTATTATTTCCAATAATTCAACTATGTCGCGCTGAATGCAATCCTTATGGAGTATCCTGATCCTCAAATCAACACTATCCTGAGGATCCAAGAAGTAAATTTGAAGAAATTGGGGTTGGTCGTCGGAATTATGGGTTAAGGAACCGATGTAATGGTGAATTTGACCATGAATAACGATAGAAGGATTCATTCCATCCACTCCTTGAGGAAAGAACTCTTTCGGCTCCAAAATATGTCATTTGGCAGTTGTATTGTCTAAGGTTCTTCTTGAACTCGTTTGCCTTAGGTTAATCAGTACCAAATAAACTGTGATGTTCCTGGGGTAAAGGCTGCAGATTCCCCAACCTGACTTTTTATTCATACAGCAAAGGTTAGCAGTTTCACCATTAAAAAGCATTGCATGACAAGACACAAATCTTATACATCTGTCCAACATCAGCAGAGAGGTCACGTCATTGAACTGTCTTTGGTCTATCCCTAATGGTTTGTTGGCAAATACGTTCAGTTCTCCGACCATCCGATTCATGATCTCGCCTGCTTCTAACACTTTGCCGCTGTTCCGCCAGACGTTCAGATTATCCGACAATCCGATTCAGGATGTCTCCTGCTTCTGTCTCTTCCCCTCTGTTCCGCCAGATGCTCAGCTCTCCAACCATCCGATTCCTGATCTCGCCTGATTCTGGCTCTTTCCCTATATTCCGCCAGAGGCTCAGCTCTCCGACCATCCGATTCATGAGCTCTCCTGCTTCTGTCTCTTTACCTCCGTCCCGCCAGATGTTCAGTTCTCAGATTAACCGATTCATGATCTGTCCTGCTTCTGTCATTTTCCCTCTCTTCCGCCAGACGTTCAGTTTTCCGACCATCCGATTCATGATCTCTCCTTCTTCTGTCTCTTTCCCTCTGTTCCACCAGAGGTTCAGTTCTCCGAACATCCGAATCATGATCTGTCCTGCTTCTGTCTCTTTCCCTCTGTTCCGCATGACGTTCAGTACTCCGAAGATCCGATTCAATTCATGATCTCTCCTGCTTCTGTTCTTTCCCTCTGTTCCGCATGACGTTCAGTACTCCGACCATCCGATTCAATTCATGATCTCTCCTGCTTCTGTCTCTTTCCCTCTGTTCCGCATGACGTTCAGTACTCCGACCATCCGATTCAATTCATGATCTCTCCTGCTTCTGTTCTTTCCCTCTGTTCCGCATGACGTTCAGTACTCCGAAGATCCGATTCAATTCATGATCTCTCCTGCTTCTGTTCTTTCCCTCTGTTCCGCATGACGTTCAGTACTCCGACCATCCGATTCAATTCATGATCTCTGCTGCTTCTGTCTCTTTCCCTCTGTTCCGCATGACGTTCAGTACTCCGACCATCCGATTCAATTCATGATCTCTCCTGCTTCTGTTCTTTCCCTCTGTTCCGCATGACGTTCAGTACTCCGACCATCCGATTCAATTCATGATCTCTCCTGCTTCTGTTCTTTCCCTCTGTTCCGCATGACGTTCAGTACTCCGACCATCCGATTCAATTCATGATCTCTCCTGCTTCTGTCTCTTTCCCTCTGTTCCGCATGACGTTCAGTACTCCGACCATCCGATTCAATTCATGATCTCTCCTGCTTGTGTTCTTTCCCTCTGTTCCGCATGACGTTCAGTACTCCGACCATCCGATTCAATTCATGATCTCTCCTGCTTCTGTTCTTTCCCTCTGTTCCGCATGACGTTCAGTACTCCGACCATCCGATTCAATTCATGATCTCTCCTGCTTCTGTCTCTTTCCCTCTGTTCCGCATGACGTTCAGTACTCCGACCATCCGATTCAATTCATGATCTCTCCTGCTTCTGTCTCCTTCCCTCTGGTCCGCATGACGTTCAGTTCTCCGACCATCCGATTCAAATCATGATCTCTCCTGCATCTGTCTCTTTCCCTCTGGTCCGCATGACGTTCAGTTCTCCGACCATCCGATTCAAATCATGATCTCTCCTGCTTCTGTCTCTTTCCCTCAGTTCCGCATGACGTTCAGTACTCCGACCATCCGATTCAAATCATGATCTCTCCTGCTTCTGTCTCTTTCACTTTGTTGCGCCAGACGTTCAGTACTCCGACCATCCGATTCATGATCTCTCCTTCTTCTGTCTCTTTCCCTCTGTTCCGCCAGACGCTCAGCTCTCCGACAACCCGATTCATGATCTCTCCTGCTTCTGTCTATTTCCCTCTGTTCCACCAGAGGTTCAGTTCCCCGACCATCCGATTCATGATCTCTCCTTCTTCTGTCTCTTTACCTCAGTTCCGCCAGACGTTTAGATCTCCGACCATCCGATTCATGATCTCTCCTTCTTCTGTCTCTTTCCCTCTGTTCCACCAGACGCTCAGCTCTCCGACAATCCGATTCATGATCTCTCCTGCTTCTGTCTATTTCCCTCTGTTCCACCAGAGGTTCAGTTCTCCGACCATCCGATTCATGATCTCTCCTTCTTCTGTCTCTTTACCTCTGTTCCGCCAGACGTTCAGATCTCCGACCATCCAATTCATGATCTCTCCTGCTTCTTTCTCTTTCCCTTTGTTCCACCAGAGGTTCAGTTCTCCGACCATCCGATTAAGGATCTCTCTTTCTTCTGTCTCTTTACCTCTGTTCCGCCAGACGTTCAGATCTCCGACCATCCGATTCATGATCTCTCCTTCTTCTGTCTCTTTCCATCTGTTCCGCCAGACGTTCAGAATCTCCGACCATCCGATTCAGGATCAGTCCTGCATCTCTATCTTCCCCTCTGTTCCGCCAGATGCTCAGCTCTCCGACCATCCGATTTATGATCTCTCCTGCTTCTGTCTATTTCCCTCTTTACCACCAGACGTTCAGTACTCCGACCATCCGATTCATGATGTCTCCTTCATCTGTCTCTTTCCCTCTGTTCCGCCAGACGCTCAACTCTCCGCCCATCCGATTCATGATCTCTTCTGCTTCTGCCTCATTCCCTCTGTTCCGCCAGACGTTCAGAATCTCCGACAATCGGATTCATGATCTCGCCTGCTTCTGGCTCTTTCCCTCTATTCCGCCAGATGCTCAGCTCTCCGACAGTCCGATTAATGATCTGTCCTGCTGCTGTCTCTTTCCCTCTGTTCCACCAGAGGTTAAGTTCTCCGACCATCCGATTCATGATCTCTCCTTCTTCTGACTCTTTCCCTCTAATCCGCTAGACGTTCAGTTCTCCGACTATCTGATTTATGATCTCTCCTTCTGTCACTTTACCTCTGTTCCGCCAGATACTCAGCTCTCCGACCGTCCGATTAATGATCTGTCCTGCTTCTGTCTCTTTCACCCTGTTCCCCCTGATGTTCAGCTCTCCGCCCATCCGATTCATGATCTCTTCTGCTTCTGCCTCACTCCCTCTGTTCTGCCAGACATTCAGAATCTCCGACCATCCGATTCATGATCTCGCCTACTTCTGGCTCTTTCCCTCTATTCCGCCAGACGCTCAGCTGTCCGACCATCCGATTCATGATCACTCCTGCTTCTCTCTCTTTCCCTCTGTCCCGCCAGAAGTTCATTTCTCCGACCATACGATTCAAGATCTCTTCCTCTTCTGTCTATTTCCCTCTCTTCCACCAGAGGTTCAGTTCTCAGACCATCCGATTCATGATCTCTCCTTCTTCTGTCTCTTTCCCTCTGTTCCCCCTGATGTTCAGCTCTCCGCCCATCCGATTCATGATCTCTTCTGCTTCTGCCTCATTCCCTCTGTTCCGCAAGACATTCAGAATATCCGACCATCCGATTCATGATCTCGCCTACTTCTGGCTCTTTCCCTCTATTCCGCCAGACGCTCAGCTCTCCGACCATCCGATTCATGATCACTCCTGCTTCTGTCTCTTTCCCTCTGTCCCGCCAGATGTTCATATCTCCGACCATCCGATTCAAGATCACTTCCTCTTCTGTCTATTTCCCTCTGTTCCACCAGAGGTTCAGTTCTCCGACCATCCGATTCAGGATCTCTCCTGCTTCTGTCTCTTTGCATCTGTTCCCTCAGATGCTCATCTCTCCGACCATCCGATTCATAATCTCTCCAGCTTCTGTCTCTTTCCGTCTGTTCCGCCAGATGTTCAGCTCTCCGACAATCCGATTCATGATCTCTTCTGCTTCTGCCTCTTTCCCTCTGTTCCGCTAGACGTTCAGATTCTACGGCCATCCGATTAAGGATTTCACCTGCTTCTGTCTCTTTCCCTCTGTTCCGCCAGATGCTCAGCTCTCCGACCATCCGATTCATGATCTCTACTGCTTCAGTCTCTTTCCTTCTGTCCCGCCAGATGTTCAGATCTCCGACCATCCGATTCATGATCTCTCCTTCTTCTGACTCTTTCCCTGTATTCCGCCAGACGCTCAACTCTCCGCCCATCCGATTCATGATCTCTTCTGCTTCTGCCTCATTCCCTCTGTTCCGCCAGACGTTCAGAATCTCCGACAATCGGATTCATGATCTCGCCTGCTTCTGGCTCTTTCCCTCTATTCCGCCAGATGCTCAGCTCTCCGACAGTCCGATTAATGATCTGTCCTGCTGCTGTCTCTTTCCCTCTGTTCCACCAGAGGTTAAGTTCTCCGACCATCCGATTCATGATCTCTCCTTCTTCTGACTCTTTCCCTCTAATCCGCTAGACGTTCAGTTCTCCGACTATCTGATTTATGATCTCTCCTTCTGTCACTTTACCTCTGTTCCGCCAGATACTCAGCTCTCCGACCGTCCGATTAATGATCTGTCCTGCTTCTGTCTTTTTCACCCTGTTCCCCCTGATGTTCAGCTCTCCGCCCATCCGATTCATGATCTCTTCTGCTTCTGCCTCACTCCCTCTGTTCTGCCAGACATTCAGAATCTCCGACCATCCGATTCATGATCTCGCCTACTTCTGGCTCTTTCCCTCTATTCCGCCAGACGCTCAGCTGTCCGACCATCCGATTCATGATCACTCCTGCTTCTCTCTCTTTCCCTCTGTCCCGCCAGAAGTTCATTTCTCCGACCATACGATTCAAGATCTCTTCCTCTTCTGTCTATTTCCCTCTCTTCCACCAGAGGTTCAGTTCTCAGACCATCCGATTCATGATCTCTCCTTCTTCTGTCTCTTTCCCTCTGTTCCCCCTGATGTTCAGCTCTCCGCCCATCCGATTCATGATCTCTTCTGCTTCTGCCTCATTCCCTCTGTTCCGCAAGACATTCAGAATATCCGACCATCCGATTCATGATCTCGCCTACTTCTGGCTCTTTCCCTCTATTCCGCCAGACGCTCAGCTCTCCGACCATCCGATTCATGATCACTCCTGCTTCTGTCTCTTTCCCTCTGTCCCGCCAGATGTTCATATCTCCGACCATCCGATTCAAGATCACTTCCTCTTCTGTCTATTTCCCTCTGTTCCACCAGAGGTTCAGTTCTCCGACCATCCGATTCAGGATCTCTCCTGCTTCTGTCTCTTTGCATCTGTTCCCTCAGATGCTCATCTCTCCGACCATCCGATTCATAATCTCTCCAGCTTCTGTCTCTTTCCGTCTGTTCCGCCAGACGTTCAGAATCTCCGACAATCGGATTCATGATCTCGCCTGCTTCTGGCTCTTTCCCTCTATTCCGCCAGATGCTCAGCTCTCCGACAGTCCGATTAATGATCTGTCCTGCTGCTGTCTCTTTCCCTCTGTTCCACCAGAGGTTAAGTTCTCCGACCATCCGATTCATGATCTCTCCTTCTTCTGACTCTTTCCCTCTAATCCGCTAGACGTTCAGTTCTCCGACTATCTGATTTATGATCTCTCCTTCTGTCACTTTACCTCTGTTCCGCCAGATACTCAGCTCTCCGACCGTCCGATTAATGATCTGTCCTGCTTCTGTCTCTTTCACCCTGTTCCCCCTGATGTTCAGCTCTCCGCCCATCCGATTCATGATCTCTTCTGCTTCTGCCTCACTCCCTCTGTTCTGCCAGACATTCAGAATCTCCGACCATCCGATTCATGATCTCGCCTACTTCTGGCTCTTTCCCTCTATTCCGCCAGACGCTCAGCTGTCCGACCATCCGATTCATGATCACTCCTGCTTCTCTCTCTTTCCCTCTGTCCCGCCAGAAGTTCATTTCTCCGACCATACGATTCAAGATCTCTTCCTCTTCTGTCTATTTCCCTCTCTTCCACCAGAGGTTCAGTTCTCAGACCATCCGATTCATGATCTCTCCTTCTTCTGTCTCTTTCCCTCTGTTCCCCCTGATGTTCAGCTCTCCGCCCATCCGATTCATGATCTCTTCTGCTTCTGCCTCATTCCCTCTGTTCCGCAAGACATTCAGAATATCCGACCATCCGATTCATGATCTCGCCTACTTCTGGCTCTTTCCCTCTATTCCGCCAGACGCTCAGCTCTCCGACCATCCGATTCATGATCACTCCTGCTTCTGTCTCTTTCCCTCTGTCCCGCCAGATGTTCATATCTCCGACCATCCGATTCAAGATCACTTCCTCTTCTGTCTATTTCCCTCTGTTCCACCAGAGGTTCAGTTCTCCGACCATCCGATTCAGGATCTCTCCTGCTTCTGTCTCTTTGCATCTGTTCCCTCAGATGCTCATCTCTCCGACCATCCGATTCATAATCTCTCCAGCTTCTGTCTCTTTCCGTCTGTTCCGCCAGATGTTCAGCTCTCCGACAATCCGATTCATGATCTCTTCTGCTTCTGCCTCTTTCCCTCTGTTCCGCTAGACGTTCAGATTCTACGGCCATCCGATTAAGGATTTCACCTGCTTCTGTCTCTTTCCCTCTGTTCCGCCAGAGGCTCAGCACTCCGACCATCCGATTCATGATCTCGCAGGCTTCTGGCTCTTTCCCTTTATTTCGCCAGATGCTCAGCTCTCCGACCATCCGATTCATGATCTCTACTGCTTCAGTCTCTTTCCTTCTGTCCCGCCAGATGTTCAGATCTCCGACCATCCGATTCATGATCTCTCCTTCTTCTGTATCTTTCCCTCTGTTCCGCAAGCGCGCAGATCTCCAACCATCCGATTCATGATATCTCCTTCTTCTGACTCTTTCCCTGTATTCCGCCAGACGCTCAACTCTCCGACCATCCGAATCATGATCTCTCGTGCTTCTGTCTATTTCCCTCTGTTCCACCAGACGCTCAAATCTCCGAACATCCGATACATGATCTCTCCTTCTTCTGTCTATTTCCCTCTATTCCACCAGAGCTTCAGTTCTCCGACCATCCGATTCATGATCTCTTCTGCTTCTGCCTCACTCCCTCTGTTCTGCCAGACATTCAGAATCTCCGACCATCCGATTCATGATCTCGCCTACTTCTGGCTCTATTTCCTCTATTTCCCTCTGTTCCACCAGGGGTTCAGTTCTCAGACCATCCGATTCATGATCTGTCCTGCTTCAGTCTCTTTCCCACTGTCCCGCCATATGCTCGTTCTCCGACCATCCTATTCATGATCTCTCCTTCTTCTGTCTCTCCCTCTGTTCTGCCAGACGCGAAGCACTCCGTCCTTCCGATTCATGATCTCTCCTTCTATCTTTTTCCCTCTGTTCCACCAGACATTCAGTTCTCCGACCATCGTATTCATGATCTCTTCTTCTGTCTCTTTCCATCTGTTCTGCCAGACACGCAGCAGTCCGTCCAAACGATTCATGATCTATCCTTCTTCTATCTTTTTCCCTCTCTTCTGCCAGACGCTCAGCTCTCCGACCATCCGATTCATGATTTCTGCTTCTTCTGTCTCTTTCCCTCTCTTCCTCCAGACGTTCAGTTCTCCGACCATCCGATTCATGATCTCTCCTGCTTCTGTCTATTTCCCTCTGTTCCACTAGACGTTCAGTGCTCCGACGATCCGATTCATAATCTATACTTATTCCATCTCTTTCCCTCTGTTCCGCCAGACGCTCAGCTCTCCGACCAGCCCATTCATGATCTGTTCTGCTTCTGACTCTTACACTATGGTCCGCCGGACCTTCAACTCACCGACTATCCGATTCATGATCTCTCCTACTTCGGTCTATTTCCCTCTGTTCCACCAGACGTTCAGTGCTCCGACGATCCGATTCATGATCTCTCCTTCTTCTGTCTCTTTCCCTCTGCTCCGCCTGACGTTCACCTCCCCGACCACCCCATATATGATCTCCTTCTTCTATCTCTTTCCCTCTGTTCGATATGACGTTCAGTTCTCCGACCTTCCGCTTCATGATCTCTCCTTCTTCTGTCTCTTTCCCTCTGTTCCGCCTGACGTTCTGTTCTCCGACCATCCTATTCATGATCTCTGCTACTTCTGCCTCTTTCCCTCCGTTCCGCCAGATGCTCAAATCTCCAACCATCCGATTAATGATCTCTTCTGCTTCAGTCTCTTTCCCTCTGTTCCGCCAGATGCTCAACTCTCCGACCATCCTATTCATGATCTCTCCTTCTTCTCTCTCTTTCCCTCTGTTCTGCAAGACGCGCAGCACTCCGTCCATATCGATTTATCATCTCTTCTTCTTCTGTCTCTTCCTTCTGTACCGCCACACGAACAGCATTCCGACCATCCGTTTCATGATCTCTTCTTCTTCGGGCTCTTACCTTCTGTTCCACCAGACGTTCAATTCTCCGACCATCAGATTCATGATCTCTACTGCTTTTGTCTCTTTCCCTGTGTTCCGCCACACGTTCAGTTCTCCGACCATCCGATTCATGATCTCTCCTGCTTCTGTCTCTTTCCCTGTGTTGGACATGACGTTCAGTTCTCAGACCATCCACTTCATGATTTCTACTGCTTATGTCTCTTTCCCTCTCTTCCCCATGACGTTCAGTTCACCAACCATCCTATTCATGATCACTCCTGATTCTGTCTCTTTCCATCTGTTCCGGCAGATGCGCAGTTCTCTGATCATCGGATTCATGATCTCTGCTGCTTCTGTCTCTTTCCCTCCGTTCCGCAAAACGTTCAGTTCTCCGATCATCCGATTCATGATCTTTCTTGCATCAGGGTCTTTACCTCTGTTCCGCCAGAAGATCAGCTCTCCAACCACCTTATTCATGATCTCTACTTCTTCTGTCTCTTTCCCTCTGGTCCGCCTGACATTCAGTTCTCCGACCATTCGATTAATGATTTCTCCTTCTGTCTCGTTCCCTCTCTTCCGCCTGACGATCAGCTCTCCGACTATCCGATTCATGATCTCTCCTACTTCAGTCTCTTTCCCTCTGTTCCGCCTGACGTTCAGCTCTCCGACCATCCGATTAATGATCTCTCCTGTTTCAGTCTCTTTCCTTCTGTACCGCCAGACGTTCAGTTTTCCGACCATCTGATTTATGATCTCTCCTTCTGTCTCTTTACCTCTGTCCCGCCAGATGTTCGGTCTCCGACCATCGTATTCATGATCTCTCCTTCTTCTGTCTCTTTCCTTCTGTTCTGCCAGACGCGCAGCAATCCGTCCAACCGATTCATGATCTCTCCTGCTTCTATCTCTTTCCCTCTCTTCTGCCAGAGGCTCAGCCCTCCAACCATCCGTTTCATGATTTCTGCTCTTATGTCTCTTTCCCTCTCTTCCACCAGACGTTCAGTTCTCCGACTATCCGATTCATGATCTCTCCTGCTTCTGACGCTTTCCCTCTGTTCCGCCAGATGCTCAGCTCTCCGCCCATCCGTTTCCTGAATTCTCCTTCTGTCTCTTTCCCTCTGTTCCGCCAGACGCTCAGTTCTCCGACCAGCCCATTCTTGATCTGTTCTGCTTCTGTCTCTTTCACTCTGTTCCACCAGAGGTTCAGTTCTGCGACCATCCGATTCATGATCTCTTCTTCTTCTGTCTATTTCCCTCTGTTCCACCAGACGTTCAGTGCTCCGACGATCCGATGCATGATCTCTCCTGATTCTGACTCTTTTCTCTGTTTCGCCAGACGTTCAGTTGTCCGAACATCCGATTCAAGATCTCTCATGCTTCTGTCTCTTTCCCTCTCTTCTGCCAGACGCTCAGCTCTCCCACCATCCGATTCATGATCTCACCTCCTTCTGTCTCTTTCCCTCTGTTCCGCCAGACGCTCAAATCTCCGACCATCCGAATAGAGATCTCTCCTGCTTCTGTCTCTTTCCCTCTGTTCCGCCTGACGTTCAATTCTCCGACCATCCGATTCAGCATCTCTCATTCTTCTGTCTCTTTCCCTCTGTTCTGCCAGACGCGCATCTCTCCGAGCATCCGATTCATGAACTCCCCTTTGTCCGTCGCTTTCACACTGTCTGTCGCTCTGTACCGCCTGACGTTCAGTTCTCCTACCATCCTATTCATGATCTCCCCTGCTTCTGTCTCTTTCCATCTCTTCCGGCAGATGCTCAGTACTCCAACCATCCGATTCATGATCTCTCCTGCTTCTGTCTCTTTCCCTCTGTTCCCCCAGACGCGCAGCTCTCCGACCATCCGATCCATGATATCCCCTTCTTCTGTCTCTTTCTCTCTGTTACGCAAGACGCTCAATCTCCGTCCATCCGATTCATGATCTCTTCTGCTTCTGTGTATTTCCCTCTGTTTCGCCAGACGCTCAGCTCTCCGACCATCCGATTCATGATCTCACCTGCTTATGTCTCTTTCCCTCTGTTCAGCCAGACGCTCAGCCTCCGACCATCCGATTCATGATCTCTCCTGCTTCTGCCTCTCTCCTTCTGTCCCGCCAGATGTTCAGCTCTCCGACCATCCGATTCATGATCCTCCTTCTTCTGCCTCTTTCCCTCTGTTACACCAGACGTTCAGTTCTCCGACCATCCACTTCATGATCTCTCCTGCTTCTGTCTCTTTCCATCTGTTCCCTAAAATACTCAGCTCTCCGACCATCCGATTCATATCTCCTGTTGCTGCCTCTTTCCCTCTGTTTCGCCAGATATTCAGTTCTCCGAACAGCCGATTCATGATCTCTCCTGATTCTGTCTCGTGTCCTATCTTCCCCGAGACGCGCAGATCTCCGACCATCCGATTCATGATCTCCCCTTCTTCTGTCTCTTTCTCTCTGTTTCGCAAGTCGCTCAGCTCTCCGTCCATCCGATGCATATCTCCTGCATCTGTCTCTTTCCTTCTGTTCCGCCAGCCGCTCAGATCTCCGACAATCTGATTCATGATCTCTCCTTCTTCTCTCTCTTTCCCTTTGTTCCACCAGACGCGAGGTTCTCCGACCATACGATACATGATCTTTCCTTTTCTGTCACTTCCCTCTGTTCCGCCAGACGCTTAGCCCTCCGACCATCCGAATAGAGATCTCTCCTGTTTCTGACGCTTTCCCTCTGTTCCGATAGACGGTCAGCTCTCCGACCATCCGATTCATGATCTATTCTGCTTCTGTCTCTTTCCCTCTATTCCCCAAGTCGCTCAATTCTCCGACCATCCAATTCATGATCTCTCCTGCCTCTGCTTCTTTCCCTCTGTTCCGCCAGACGCGCAGCTCCTCGACCATCCGAATAGAGATCTCTTCTGCTTCTGTCTCTTTCACTCTCTTCTGCCAGACGCACAGTTCTCCGACCATCTGATTCATGACATCTCCTGCTTCTGTTTCTTTCCTTCTGTTCCGCCAGACGCTCCGCTCTCCGACCATCCGAATAGAGATCTCTCCTGCTTCTGTCTCTTTCTATCTGTTCCACCAGATGCTCAGGTCTCTGACCTTCCGATTCATGTTCTCTCATACTTCTGACTCTTTCCCTCTGTTCCGCCATACGCTCAGATCTCCGACTATCCGATTCGTGATCTCTCCTGCTTCTGTCTCTTTCTCTCTGTTCCGCCTGACGTTTAATTCTCCGACCATCCGATTCAGGATCTGTCCTGATTCTGTCTCGTGCCCTATCTTCCCCCAGACGCGCAGTACTCCGACCATCCGATTCATGATCTCTCCTGCTTCTGCCTCTTTCCCTCTGTTCCACCAGAGGTTCAGTTCTCCGACCATCCGATTCAGGATCTCTCTTTCTTCTGTCTCTTTCCCTCTGTTCTGCCAGACGCACATCTCTCCGACCATCAGATTCATGATCTCTCCTGCTTCTGTCTCTTTCCATTTGTTCCCTCAAATGCTCAGCTCTCCAACCATCCGATTCATGATATCTCCTGTTGCTGCCTCATTCCCTCTGTTCCGCCTGACATTCAGATTTCCGACCATCCGACTCATGATTTCTGCTGCTTCTGCCTCTTTCCCTCCGTTCCGCCAGACGTTCAGCTCTCCGACCATCCGATTCATGATCTTTCCTGCTTCTGGCTCTTTCCCTCTGTTCCACCAGACATTCAGTTATCCGGCCATCCGCTCCATGATCTCTCCTGCTTCTGTCTCTTTCACTTTGTTCTGCCACACGCTCAAACCTCCGACCATCCGATACATGATCTCCCCTTCTTCTGTGTATTTCCCTCTGTTTCGCCAGACGCTCAGCTCTCCGGCCATCCGATTCATGATCTCACCTGCTTATGTCACTTTCCCTCTGTTCCGCCAGACGCTCAGCTCTCCGACCATCCGATTCATGATCTCTCCTGCTTCTGCCTCTCTCCCTCTGTTCCGCCAGATATTCAGCTCTCCGACTATCCGATAAATGATCTCTCCTGCTTCTGTCTCTTTCACTTTGTTCTGCCACACGCTCTAACCTCCGACCATCCGATACATGATCTCCCCTTCTTCTGCCTATTTCCCTCTGTTACACCAGACGCTCAGCTCTCCCACCATCCGATTCATGATCTATCCCTCTTCTGTCTCTTTCCCTTTGTTCCACCAGACGTTCAATTCTCCGACCATCCGATTCATGATCTCTCCTGCCTCTTTTCTTTTCCCTCTGTTCCGCCAGACGCGCAGCTCTCCGACCATCCGAATAGAGATCTCTCCTGCTTCTGTCTCTTTCACTCTCTTCCGCCAGACGCTCAGTTCTCCGACTATCCGATACATGATCTCTCCCGCTTCTGTTTCTTTCCTTCTGTTCCGCCAGACGCTCAGCTCTCCGACCATCCGATGCATGATCTCTCCTGCTTCTGTCTCATTCCCTCTGTTCCGCCAGACGCTCAGCTCTCCGACCATCCGAATAGAGATCTCTCCTGCTTCTGTCTCTTATTCTTTGGACAGCCAGACATTCAGCTCTCCGACCATCTGATTCATGATTTCTCCTTCTTCTGTCTCTTTCCTTCTGTTCCGCCAGACACGCAGCTCTCCGAGCTTCCGATGCATGATCTCTCCTGCTTCTGTCTCATTACCTCTGTTCCACCAGAAGCTCAAACCTCCGACCATCCGATTCATTATCTCTCCTTCTTCTGTCTCTTTCCCTCTGTTCCGCCAGACGCTCAGCTCTCCGACCATCCTATTCAGGATCTCTCATTCTTCTGTCTCTTTCCCTCTGTTCTGCCAGACACACATCTCTCCGACCATCCGATTTATGAACTCCCCTTCGTCCGTCGCTTTTCCACTGTTCCGCCAGACGCTCAGCACTCCGACCATCCGAATAGAGATCTCTCCTGTTTCTGACGCTTTCCCTCTGTTCCGATAGACGGTCAGCTCTCCGACCATCCGATTAATGATCTATTCTGCTTCTGTCTCTTTCCCTCTATTCCCCCAGTCGCTCAATTCTCCGACCATCCGATTCATGATCTCTCCTGCCTCTGCCTCTTTCCCTCTGTTCCGCCAGACGCGCAGCTCCTCGACCATCCGAATAGAGATCTCTTCTGCTTCTGTTTCTTTCACTCTCTTCTGCCAGACGCTCAGTTCTCCGACCATCTGATTCATGACATCTCCTGCTTCTGTTTCTTTCCTTCTGTTCCGCCAGACGCTCCGCTCTCCGACCATCCGAATAGAGATCTCTCCTGCTTCTGTCTCTTTCTATCTGTTCCACCAGATGCTCAGGTCTCTGACCTTCCGATTCATGTTCTCTCCTACTTCTGACTCTTTCCCTCTGTTCCGCCATACGCTCAGATCTCCGACTATCCGATTCGTGATCTCTCCTGCTTCTGTCTCTTTCTCTCTGTTCCGCCTGACGTTCAGTTTTTCGACCTCTGATTCATGATCTCTCCTTCTTCTCTCTCTTTCCCTTTGTTCCACCAGACGCGAGATTCTCCGACCATCCGATTCATGATCTCTCCTGCTTCTGTCTCTTTCCCTCTGTTCTGCCAGACGCACATATCTCCGACCATCAGATTCATGATCTCTCCTGCTTCTGTCTCTTTCTCTCTGTTCTGCCAGACGCACATATCTCCGACCATCAGATTCATGATCTCTCCTGCTTCTGTCTCTTTCCATCTGTTCCCTCAAATGCTCAGCCCTCCAACCATCCGATTCATGATATCTCCTGTTGCTGCCTCATCCCCTCTGTTCCGCCTGACATTCAGATTTCCGACCATCCGACTCATGATCTCTACTACTTCTACCTCTTTCCCTCCGTTCCGCCAGACGTTCAGCTCTCCGACCATCCGATTCATGATCTTTCCTGCTTCTGGCTCTTTCCCTCTGTTCCACCAGACATTCAGTTCTCCGACCATCCGCTCCATGATCTCTCCTGCTTCAGTCTCTTTCTATCTGTTCCCTCAAATGCTCAGCCCTCCAACCATCCGATTCATGATATCTCCTGTTGCTGCCTCATTCCCTCTGTTCCGCCTGACATTCAGATTTCCGACCATCCGACTCATGATTTCTGCTGCTTCTGCCTCTTTCCCTCCGTTCCGCCAGACGTTCAGCTCTCCGACCATCCGATTCATGATCTTTCCTGCTTCTGGCTCTTTCCCTCTGTTCCACCAGACATTCAGTTATCCGACCATCCGCTCCATGATCTCTCCTGCTTCAGTCTCTTTCCATCTGTTTCCTCAAATGCTCAGCTCTCCAACCATCCGATTCATGATATCTCCTGTTGCTGCCTCTTTCCCTCTGTTCCGCCAGACGTTCAGCTCTCCGACCATCCGATTCATGATCTTTCCTGCTTCTGGCTCTTTCCCTCTGTTCCGCCAGACACTCAGCTCTCCGACCATCTTATTCATGATCTCTCCTTCTTCTGTCTCTATCCATCTGTTCCGCCAGACGCTCAGATTTCCGAACATCCGATTCATGATCTCTTCTGCTTCTGTGTATTTCCCTCTGTTTCGCCAGACGCTCAGCTCTCCGACCATCCTATTCATGATCTCACCTGCTTATGTCACTTTCCCTCTGTTCCGCCAGACGCTCAGCTCTCCGACCATCCGATTCATGATCTCTCCTGCTTCTGCCTCTCTCCCTCTGTCCTGCCAGATATTCAGCTCTCCGACTATCCGATAAATGATCTCTCCTGCTTCTGTCTCTTTCACTTTGTTCTGCCACACGCTCTAACCTCCGACCATCCGATACATGATCTCCCCTTCTTCTGCCTATTTCCCTCTGTTACACCAGACGCTCAGCTCTCCCACCATCCGATTCATGATCTCTCCTTCTTCTGTCTCTTTCCCTCTGTTCCACCAGACGTTCAATTCTCCGACCATCCGATTCATGATCTCTCCTGCCTCTTTTCTTTTCCCTCTGTTCCGCCAGACGCGCAGCTCTCCGACCATCAGATTCATGATCTCTCCTGCTTCTGTCTCTTTCCATCTGTTCCCTCAAATGCTCAGCCCTCCAACCATCCGATTCATGATATCTCCTGTTGCTGCCTCATCCCCTCTGTTCCGCCTGACATTCAGATTTCCGACCATCCGACTCATGATCTCTACTACTTCTACCTCTTTCCCTCCGTTCCGCCAGACGTTCAGCTCTCCGACCATCCGATTCATGATCTTTCCTGCTTCTGGCTCTTTCCCTCTGTTCCACCAGACATTCAGTTCTCCGACCATCCGCTCCATGATCTCTCCTGCTTCAGTCTCTTTCTATCTGTTCCCTCAAATGCTCAGCTCTCCAACCATCCGATTCATGATATCTCCTGTTGCTGCCTCATTCCCTCTGTTCCGCCTGACATTCAGATTTCCTACCATCCGACTCATGATTTCTGCTGCTTCTGCCTCTTTCCCTCCGTTCCGCCAGACGTTCAGCTCTCCGACCATCCGATTCATGATCTTTCCTGCTTCTGGCTCTTTCCCTCTGTTCCACCAGACATTCAGTTATCCGACCATCCGCTCCATGATCTCTCCTGCTTCAGTCTCTTTCCATCTGTTTCCTCAAATGCTCAGCTCTCCAACCATCCGATTCATGATATCTCCTGTTGCTGCCTCTTTCCCTCTGTTCCGCCAGACGTTCAGCTCTCCGACCATCCGATTCATGATCTTTCCTGCTTCTGGCTCTTTCCCTCTGTTCCGCCAGACACTCAGCTCTCCGACCATCTTATTCATGATCTCTCCTTCTTCTGTCTCTATCCATCTGTTCCGCCAGACGCTCAGATTTCCGAACATCCGATTTATGATCTATTCTGCTTCTGTGCATTTCCCTCTGTTTCGCCAGACGCTCAGCTCTCCGACCATCCTATTCATGATCTCACCTGCTTATGTCCCTTTCCCTCTGTTCCGCCAGACGCTCAGCTCTCCGACCATCCGATTCATGATCTCTCCTGCTTCTGCCTCTCTCCCTCTGTCCCGCCAGATATTCAGCTCTCCGGACTTATCCGATAAATGATCTCTCCTGCTTCTGTCTCTTTCACTTTGTTCTGCCACACGCTCTAACCTCCGACCATCCGATACATGATCTCCCCTTCTTCTGCCTATTTCCCTCTGTTACACCAGACGCTCAGCTCTCCCACCATCCGATTCATGATCTCTCCTTCTTCTGTCTCTTTCCCTCTGTTCCACCAGACGTTCAATTCTCCGACCATCCGATTCATGATCTCTCCTGCCTCTTTTCTTTTCCCTCTGTTCCGCCAGACGCGCAGCTCTCCGACCATCCGATTCATGATCTCTCCTTCTTCTATCTCTTTTCCTCTGTTACGCCAGACGCTCAGCTTTCCGACCTTCTGAATCATGATATCTCCTGCTTCTATCTCTTTCACTCTGTTCCGCCAGACTCTCACCTCTCCAACCATCCGATTCATGATCTCTCCTTCTCCTGTCTCTTTCTCTCTGTTCCGCCAGACGTTCAGTTCTCCGACCACCCGATTCATGATCT
>CAXHJY010000031.1:0-217500 GCA_964016885.1 Eledone cirrhosa
AGAAGGGAAGCAGAGGAAATAAAGTTCAAGCATGTTCTACAACGCGAGGACCAAAAAGGTGAGGTGTTCAGGATTGCTAGGCAATGTGTCAAGGAAAACCGTGATATTGTCGGGGACAAGTGTGCCCGTAATGATGATGGTATACTTGTCATCACTAATACAGATAAGAAGGTAGCTTGGAAGTGTCATTACGAGAGGCTACTAAATGAGGAGAATAAATGGGAAAAAGATAGTCTGCCCCAAATCGATCCAATAGAGGAACTAGCAGTGCAAGTTGAAGGTTGTATAATAAGTAAGGCAATCAAAGATATGGAGACAGGCAAAGCAGCTGGGCCTTCAGAGATAGTTGCTGAAATGTTGAAAGCATCTGGATCGGTGGGACACACTATGGTCACCCGGATAGTAAACCATGTCATACAGAATGCTACAAGGGTAAAGGAGATGCCCTATATAGGGGAAACTATAGAGGCATTAAATTAATTGACCAGGTCATGAAGGTCACAGAAAGAGTTATAGCGTAATTAATAAGAGAGCGAATTGATCTAGACGAAATGCAGTTTGGGTTTGTGTCAGGTAAAAGTACCACAGACGCTCTTTTCCTTGTACGACAACTACAGGAGAAGTACCTAGCTAAAAGTAAACCCCGATACCTAGCTTTTGTTGACTTGGAGAAAGCCTTTGACAGAGTCCCCCGCTCCATTATCTGGTGGACTCTTAGAAAACTAAGTGATGATGAATTGCTTGTCAGAGCTATACAAGCCATGTATACAGAAATAGTCAGCAAGGTTAGAATTAACAACAAATCATCATCATTTTACGTCCGCTTTTCCCTGTTTGCAAGGGTGGGACGGGAACTGATTCTGGCTTGATTTCTACAGCTGGATGCTCTTCCTAACACCAACCTCATTTACAGTGAGTGCTGGGTGCTTTTTTTCCGTGGCGCCTACACGTACACTTTACACTGTGGGCTGGGTGCTTTTTTGCCGTGGCACCTCCACGACCACTTTGCAGTGGAATGATAGGGACCCCTTTCCTATCATCTCATTTCTACAGCTGAGTAAACTGGAGCAATGTCTTGCTCAAGGACACAACACATCACCCGGTCTGAGAATTGAACTCACAACGATTGCAAGGCCAATGCTCTAACCACTAAGCCATGTGCCTCCATGAATATAGTGAAGAATTTAGTGTAAAAGTTGTTCATCAGGGCTCTGTCTTAGCCCCCTCCGATTTATTATTTCCCTTCAGGCTATAACAGAGAAGTTCAAGCCCATGGGAACTCTTATAGCTAAAATTAACCTGTCTAAGACTAAAGTTCTAGTATGTAGGAATGAAAATAGGGTACTGGTCCCATCTGGGAAATGGCCGTGCTCAGTGTGTAGGAAAGGAGTAGGCAGAAACTCCATTTTATGTCCCAAATGCAAAGTACGGGTGCATAAAAGATGTAGTGGCGTCACAGGTAAGGTAACTAAGAATATAGATTATATATGTGGCCAGTGCTTAGGTGCAATAAGTAGCAGCAAGTGCCCACCGAATACTAGCTCATTCCATTGCACAGATGGTTCTATAGAAATAGTGGACACCTTCCGTTACCTGGGTGACAAATTAAGCAGTGGTGGAGGGTGCTCTGAAAGTACAGTAGCTAGAGTCAGAACGGGATGGAAAAAGTTCAGAGAGCTTATACCACTATTGGCCGCTAAAGGTTTCTCTCTAAAAATGAAAGGCAGGCTGTATGATGCCTGCATACGAACAGCAATGTTGCATGGCAGTGAGACTTGGGCATTGTGTGCAGAGGATCTAAGCAGACTGGAGAGGAACGAAGCTTGCATGCTCCATTGGATGTGTAATAGTAAAATATGTGAACGGCAAAGCATAAATGAACTAAGTGAGAAATTAGGAATAAAAGGGATCAAATGCTGTTTACTCGAAAGAAGACTACGTTGGTATGGTAACGTGATGCGCATGAAAGACGACAGCTGTATAAAAAAGTGCAGGGCGATAAAAATAGACGGTAGCCACAGAGTAGGCAGACCCAGAAAAACCTGGGACGACTTGATAAATTCCGACCTCACACACTTACACCTCTCCAAGACAATGTCACTGGACAGAGATCTTTGGCGCTACGCAGTAATACAGAAGACTCGCCTACAGAAGTGCAAAGCGAAACCTACAGTCAGTAGGCACCTCTTACCAAAATACACACCCGTCCCACTACGCCCACCCCATCCACACCACCCCCTTAAATGTGAAGTTGGTACCACAACATCCAGTCCAAAACAAATGAGGTCATGTAGGTGTCACGACAAAAAAACATCCAGTCCACGCTGTAATGTGGCCGTGTAGGTAACACGGTAAAAACCTCCCAGTACACACTGTAAACGTGGTTGGTGTTGGGAAGGGCACCCAGCCGTAGAAAACCCGCCACACGTGTAGGTGTCACGACAAAAAAACACACAGTCCACGCTGTAATATGGTCGTGTAGGTAACACGGTAAAAACTTCCCAATCCACACTGTAAACGTGGTTGGTGTTAGGAAGGGCATCCAGCCGTAGAAAACCCGCCAGACAGTCCTATACGAGCAGGACAACCAATCTTGCCTCAAGTGGGAAAACTCTCGTCCAGACCCATGCAAGCGTGGAAGATGGACGTTAAACGATGATGATGATGATGTATATATATGTATGTATGTATATGTATATATGTATGTATATGTATATATGTATGTATGTATATATAATATATGTATGTATATATGAATATGTATATATATATGTATACGTATATATATGTATTTATATGTATATATGTATGTATGTATATATATATATATGTATATATATATGTATATATGTATGTATATCTATGTTGGGTCACTCTTGAGTGCTACTGGTTACATGTAACCCAGTACAACCTGTCGCATGGTCGAGTCGTCGGCGACTAAACCGGTGAGGAGGGTGATTTTGGACACCCTGCAGGACAAAAAACAAAACCTGACAAAGGGTGAAAGAACTCATGAGAGTCGAGGGCCATCCAAAAGTGTGTAAATATGTATATACACATGTAAACCACTGGGAGTGAAGGACCCATAGCCTTTGTCAGGGCATTCTTCTAGGAGAAGGCAACTCAGGAAACTGGGATAACTCCGATATAAAACCTGATGCTCAGTAGTTACCGATGATGTTGATCTTCTCTTCTTTTCGGGTTATAGCTACTGTTACTCAGAGAGTGGGATTGGCTCTGTGCACAGTCTTTCCTCACTTTAAAAAATATCTTCACTCACAGGCATTGACGATAGAATTAGTTAATAATTATTAATAATGTTATATTGTGCAATGGCCATATTCGATAACGAGGGGGCAGCTATCATCTATGTATATGTATGTATATATGTATAGGTATGTATATGTATATATGTATGGTATATATGTATGTGCATATATGTATACATATGTATATGTATATATATATATATATATATATACATTATGAAGAGAGAAGAAACATTTAGATATAATTAGTAATAAAATGTATCATACCTAAACTGCTCCTAGATTCCTCGACTACGTAGTTTCGTGGCATAAACAAAAACAATACATCATAAAGATATAGAGTCTTTGCGAGGTCTGCCGACTTATCAAGAGGATACCTCATTTTACTAGCTTCAAGAACGCGTCTACACGACGTGAGAAAGAATCCCAAAAGGGGGAGATAGTCACGCGATAACGGTCGAGAAACAGAGCTAAGCCTCTTATATATATATATATATATATATATATATATATATATAGATCAAAAGATGGTTAAATGAGTTCCATGTATTTTATTATGCGCATTTCAAAAACAAACATCATCATGCAATAATATTTGTGTTTTCATCAGATAAAACAGGAGAACATGATATGAAGGCTAAAAAACACTTGTGGATAGTGCATTTTTAAATCAACATATGAAAAGTAGTTTTAGATTGATGTGATATTGGGAAAAATATTTTATTTAGAGAGGGGGGGTGGAGAGGATGAAAAAAGGGGAGGAGATGAGAGTGAAGGTGGAGAGGGAGAGATGGGTGATAGAGAGAAAGAGATAGTTTTTATAACTGAGAGAAGATATATTGTTTTACATAGAGAGGTTGAAAACCGTTGGAAGATAATGTATAAATTAAAAGAATTTGAAAATTAACGAAGGGAAAAAATATGTACGAGGAAAGAGAGGGAGTTGATATGTATTGAGATTAAAAATTGAGATTAAAAAGTTTGAAGATAGAGAGAAAAAATAATAATTGCGGATGAATATTCTAACGTCAAAAAGGTGTATGTTTATAAGTATTATGGCAATTTCAAAATTAATGAAGAGAAAAAATTATTAAGGTTTGCGTGTTGAAGGATTTGAGAAAAATAATGTGAAATTAAAGTTTGTATATTGAAGGAATTGATAATATGTGCGAAGAAAGAGTTAATATGTATTAAAAAATTATTAAGGTTTGTGTATTAGATGATTTGAGAAAAATAATGTGAAGTTAAGGTTTGTATATTGAAGGAATTGATAATATGTGCGAAGAAAGAGTTAATATGTATTAAGAATGAATATTCTAGCGTCAAAAGAAGGAGAGGGAGTTAATGTATTGAGATTAAAAAGTTTGATGATGGAGAGAAAAAAATAATAATTGCGGATGAATATTCTAACGTCAAAAAAACAAATGTATATGTTATGAAGGATTTTACAAGGTGGAGATAGAATGAGGGTAATGAGTAAACAAGTATTATAGAGTGTATAATGCCCTTTGAAGTAAGGTAGGAAGATGGGTATAATTTAAAGAGGTGTATGTATATGTGCCTTTGAGAAAAGATTTTAAATTGATAAAGAATTGAATATTAGCTGTATACTTTGTGAAAAGTCCTATGGAATTTATGCAGGCAGATAGAAAACAAATCTGTACGTCTATTTATTATAGAATCTAGATTAGAGATAATGGTAAATTTTTCATTTAGGCAGAGATTACAGATTTTAGATAGAGAGCTGTTGAAGTATGAGGACGCAGAAGAAACCTTCTTCCAAAAGATGGTATATTTAATGTTTTTGTCTTTCAAGGACCATATGAGTTCTGAGAGAGCCGTGTTGGTTCTTTTAAGTTTGTATTTAAAAGATATATATATATATGTATATACATGTATGTATATGTAGCACAACAATTAAGGGGCCGTATATATATATCCAAAATTAAATTAAATTAAGGGTGTCATGTCAGAGAGACATGCGCCATATCCTCCAAGATTCCAATGAATAGATCCGAGCATCTTATATCAACTACAAATTGATTGACATATACTGTATAATTTAATTTAATTTAATTTAATTTAATTTAATTGAAATAAAATGAATTAAATTAAATTAAATTAAATTTGATTAAATTAAATATAAATTAAATTAAATTATATATTTTTTTATTTTATTTATTTTTACTTTTTTATTAATTACTTTCATAATTAATTAATTATGTTAATTCATTTTATTTCAATTTAATTTAATTTAATATAATTCATTTTATTTCAATTAAATTAGATTAAATTAAATTAAATTAAATTAAATTATATATTTTTTTATTTTATTTATTTTTACTTTTTTATTAATTACTTTCATAATTAATTAATTATGTTAATTCATTTTATTTCGGCTCGGCTCGGCTCGGCTCGGCTCGGCTCGGCTCGGCTCGAACCCGAACCCGAACCCGAACCTTACCTTACCTTACCTTACCTTACCTTACCTTACCTTACCTTACCTTACCTTACCTTACCTTACCTTACCTTACCTTACCTTACTTTACTTTACTTTACTTTACTTTACTTTTTTATTTAACTTAGTTATTTGACTTAGTTATTTGACTTAGTTATTTGACTTAGTTATTTGACTTAGTTATTTGACACATTTATTTAACACATTTATTTAACACATTTATTTAACACATTTATTTAACACATTTATTTAACACATTTATTTAACACATTTATTTAACACATTTATTTAACACATTTATTTAACACATTTATTTAACACATTTATTTAACACATTTATTTAACACATTTATTTAACACATTTATTTAACACATTTATTTAACACATTTATTTAGCACATTTATTTAGCACATTTATTTAGCACATTTATTTAGCACATTTATTTAGCACATTTATTTAGCACATTTATTTAGCACATTTATTTAGCACATTTATTTGGCACATTTATTTGGCACATGTATTTGGCACATGTATTTGGCACATGTATTTGGCACATTTATTTGGCACATTTATTTGGCACATTTATTTGGCACATTTATTTGGCACATTTATTTGGCACATTTATTTGGCACATTTATTTGGCACATTTATTTGGCACATTTATTTGGCACATTTATTTGGCACATTTATTTGGCACATTTATTTGGCACATTTATTTGGCACATTTATTTGGCCCATTTATTTGGCCCATTTATTTGGCCCATTTATTTGGCCCATTTATTTGGCACATTTATTTGGCACATTTATTTGGCACATTTATTTGGCACATTTATTTGGCACATTTATTTGGCACATTTATTTGGCACATTTATTTGGCACATTTATTTGGCACATTTATTTGGCCCATTTATTTGGCCCATTTATTTGGCCCATTTATTTGGCCCATTTATTTGGCCCATTTATTTGGCCCATTTATTTGGCCCATTTATTTGGCCCATTTATTTGGCCCATTTATTTGGCCCATTTATTTGGCCCATTTATTTGGCCCATTTATTTGGCCCATTTATTTGGCCCATTTATTTGGCCCATTTATTTGGCCCATTTATTTGGCCCATTTATTTGGCCCATTTATTTAGCCCATTTATTTAGCCCATTTATTTAGCCCATTTATTTAGCCCATTTATTTAGCCCATTTATTTAGCCCATTTATTTAGCACATTTATTTAGCACATTTATTTAGCACTTTTATTTAACGCATTTATTTAACGCATTTATTTAGCGCATTTATTTAGCGCATTTATTTAGCGCATTTATTTAGCGCATTTATTTAACGCATTTATTTAGCGCATTTATTTAGCGCATTTATTTAACGCATTTATTTAACGCATTTATTTAACGCATTTATTTAACGCACTTATTTAACACACTTATTTAACATATTTATTTAACACATTTATTTAACGCACTTATTTAACGCATTTATTTAACACACTTATTTAACACACTTATTTAACACACTTATTTAACACACTTATTTAACACACCTATTTAACACACTTATTTAACACACTTATTTAACACACTTATTTAACACATTTATTTAACACATTTATTTAGCGCATTTATTTAGCGCATTTATTTAGCGCATTTATTTAACGCATTTATTTAACGCATTTATTTAACGCACTTATTTAACACACTTATTTAACACATTTATTTAACACATTTATTTAACGCACTTATTTAACTTATTTAACGCATTTATTTAACACATTTATTTAACACACTTATTAAACACACTTATTTAACACACTTATTTAACACACTTATTTAACACACTTATTTAACACACTTATTTAACACACTTATTTAACACATTTATTTAACACATTTATTTAACACATTTATTTAACACATTTATTTAACACATTTATTTAACGCATTTATTTAACGCATTTATTTAACGCATTTATTTAACGCATTTATTTAACGCATTTATTTAACGCACTTATTTAACTCACTTATTTAACGCATTTATTTAACGCATTTATTTAACGCACTTATTTAACGCATTTATTTAACGCATTTATTTAACACACTTATTTAACGCATTTATTTAACACATTTATTTAACACACTTATTTAACACATTTATTTAACACATTTATTTAACACACTTATTTAACACATTTATTTAACACATTTATTTAACACATTTATTTAACACATTTATTTAACACATTTATTTAACATTTATTTAACACATTTATTTAACACATTTATTTAACACATTTATTTAACACATTTATTTAACACATTTATTTAACACATATATTTAACACATTTATTTAACACATTTATTTAACACATTTATTTAACACATTTATTTAACACATTTATTTAACACATTTATTTGGCACATTTATTTGGCACATTTATTTGGCACATTTATTTGGCACATTTATTTGGCACATGTATTTGGCACATGTATTTGGCACATTTATTTGGCACATTTATTTGGCACATTTATTTGGCACATTTATTTGGCACATTTATTTGGCACATTTATTTGGCACATTTGTTTGGCACATTTATTTGGCACATTTATTTGGCACATTTATTTGGCACATTTATTTGGCACATTTATTTGGCCCATTTATTTGGCCCATTTATTTGGCCCATTTATTTGGCCCATTTATTTGGCCCATTTATTTGGCCCATTTATTTGGCCCATTTATTTGGCCCATTTATTTGGCCCATTTATTTGGCCCATTTATTTGGCCCATTTATTTGGCCCATTTATTTGGCCCATTTATTTGGCCCATTTATTTGGCCCATTTATTTGGCCCATTTATTTGGCCCATTTATTTGGCCCATTTATTTGGCCCATTTATTTGGCCCATTTATTTAGCCCATTTATTTAGCCCATTTATTTAGCCCATTTATTTAGCACATTTATTTAGCACATTTATTTAGCACATTTATTTAGCACATTTATTTAGCACATTTATTTAGCACATTTATTTAGCACATTTATTTAGCGCTTTTATTTAACGCATTTATTTAACGCATTTATTTAGCGCATTTATTTAGCGCATTTATTTAGCGCATTTATTTAGCGCATTTATTTAACGCATTTATTTAGCGCATTTATTTAGCGCATTTATTTAACGCATTTATTTAACGCATTTATTTAACGCATTTATTTAACGCACTTATTTAACACACTTATTTAACATATTTATTTAACACATTTATTTAACGCACTTATTTAACGCATTTATTTAACACACTTATTTAACACACTTATTTAACACACTTATTTAACACACTTATTTAACACACCTATTTAACACACTTATTTAACACACTTATTTAACACATTTATTTAACACATTTATTTAGCGCATTTATTTAGCGCATTTATTTAGCGCATTTATTTAACGCATTTATTTAACGCATTTATTTAACGCATTTATTTAACGCACTTATTTAACACACTTATTTAACACATTTATTTAACACATTTATTTAACGCACTTATTTAACTTATTTAACGCATTTATTTAACACATTTATTTAACACACTTATTTAACACACTTATTTAACACACTTATTTAACACACTTATTTAACACACTTATTTAACACACTTATTTAACACACTTATTTAACACATTTATTTAACACATTTATTTAACACATTTATTTAACACATTTATTTAACACATTTATTTAACGCATTTATTTTACGCATTTATTTAACGCATTTATTTAACGCATTTATTTAACGCATTTATTTAACGCACTTATTTAACTCACTTATTTAACGCATTTATTTAACGCATTTATTTAACGCACTTATTTAACGCATTTATTTAACGCATTTATTTAACACACTTATTTAACGCATTTATTTAACACATTTATTTAACACACTTATTTAACACATTTATTTAACACATTTATTTAACACACTTATTTAACACATTTATTTAACACATTTATTTAACACATTTATTTAACACATTTATTTAACATTTATTTAACACATTTATTTAACACATTTATTTAACACATTTATTTAACACATTTATTTAACACATTTATTTAACACATATATTTAACACATTTATTTAACACATTTATTTAACACATTTATTTAACACATTTATTTAACACATTTATTTAACACATTTATTTAGCACATTTATTTAGCACATTTATTTAACACATTTATTTAACACATTTATTTAGCACATTTATTTAGCACATTTATTTAGCACATTTATTTAGCACATTTATTTAGCACATTTATTTAGCACATTTATTTAACACATTTATTTAACGCATTTATTTAACGCATTTATTTAACGCATTTATTTAACGCACTTATTTAACGCACTTATTTAACACACTTATTTAACACATTTATTTAACACATTTATTTAACACACTTATTTAACGCACTTATTTAACACATTTATTTAACACACTTATTTAACACACTTATTTAACACATTTATTTAACACACTTATTTAACACACTTATTTAACACATTTATTTAACACATTTTTTAACACATTTATTTAACACATTTATTTAACGCATTTATTTAACACATTTATTTAACATTTATTTAACACATTTATCTAACACATTTATTTAACACATTTATTTAGCACATTTATTTAACACATTTATTTAGCACATTTATTTAACGCATTTATTTAACGCATTTATTTAACGCACTTATTTAACACACTTATTTAACGCATTTATTTAACGCATTTATTTAACACACTTATTTAACGCATTTATTTAACACATTTATTTAACACACTTATTTAACGCATTTATTTAACACATTTATTTAACACACTTATTTAACACATTTATTTAACACATTTATTTAACACATTTATTTAACACATTTATTTAACACATTTATTTAACATTTATTTAACACATTTATCTAACACATTTATTTAACACATTTATTTAGCACATTTATTTAACACATTTATTTAGCACATTTATTTAGCACATTTATTTAACACATTTATTTAACACACTTATTTAACGCACTTATTTAACGCACTTATTTAACACATTTATTTAACACTTATTTAACACACTTATTTAACACATTTATTTAACACATTTATTTAACACACTTATTTAAAACACTTATTTAACACATTTATTTAACACATTTATTTAACACATTTATTTAACACATTTATTTAACACATTTATTTAACACACTTATTTAACACATTTATTTAACACATTTATTTAACACACTTATTTAAAACACTTATTTAACACATTTATTTAACACATTTATTTAACACATTTATTTAACACATTTATTTAACACATTTATTTAACGCATTTATTTAACGCATTTATTTAACGCATTTATTTAACGCATTTATTTAACGCACTTATTTAACTCACTTATTTAACGCATTTATTTAACGCATTTATTTAACACACTTATTTAACGCATTTATTTAACACATTTATTTAACACACATATTTAACGCATTTATTTAACACATTTATTTAACAAACTTATTTAACACATTTATTTAACACACTTATTTAACACATTTATTTAACACATTTATTTAACACATTTATTTAACATTTATTTAACACATTTATTTAACACATTTATTTAGCACATTTATTTAACACATTTATTTAACACATTTATTTAGCACATTTATTTAGCACATTTATTTAACACATTTATTTAACACATTTATTTAACACATTTATTTAACACATTTATTTAACACATTTATTTAACACATTTATTTAGCACATTTATTTAGCACATTTATTTAACACATTTATTTAACACATTTATTTAGCACATTTATTTAACACATTTATTTAGCACATTTATTTAGCACATTTATTTAACGCATTTATTTAGCGCATTTATTTAACGCATTTATTTAACGCATTTATTTAACGCATTTATTTAACGCACTTATTTAACGCACTTATTTAACGCACTTATTTAACACATTTATTTAACACATTTATTTAACACACTTATTTAACGCACTTATTTAACACACTTATTTAACACACTTATTTAACACACTTATTTAACACATTTATTTAACACACTTATTTAAAACACTTATTTAACACATTTATTTAACACATTTATTTAACACATTTATTTAACACATTTATATAACGCATTTATTTAACGCATTTATTTAACGCACTTATTTAACACACTTATTTAACGCATTTATTTAACGCATTTATTTAACACACTTATTTAACGCATTTATTTAACACATTTATTTAACACACTTATTTAACACATTTATTTAACACATTTATTTAACATTTATTTAACACATTTATTTAACACATTTATTTAACACATTTATTTGGCACATTTATTTGGCACATTTATTTGGCACATTTATTTGGCACATTTATTTGGCCCATTTATTTGGCCCATTTATTTGGCCCATTTATTTGGCCCATTTATTTGGCCCATTTATTTGGCCCATTTATTTGGCCCATTTATTTGGCCCATTTATTTGGCCCATTTATTTGGCCCATTTATTTGGCCCATTTATTTGGCCCATTTATTTGGCCCATTTATTTGGCCAATTTATTTGGCCCATTTATTTGGCCCATTTATTTGGCCCATTTATTTGGCCCATTTATTTGGCCCATTTATTTGGCCCATTTATTTGGCCCATTTATTTAGCCCATTTATTTAGCCCATTTATTTAGCCCATTTATTTAGCCCATTTATTTAGCACATTTATTTAGCAGATTTATTTAGCACATTTATTTAGCACATTTATTTAGCACATTTATTTAGCACATTTATTTAGCGCATTTATTTAGCGCTTTTATTTAACGCATTTATTTAACGCATTTATTTAGCGCATTTATTTAGCGCATTTATTTAGCGCATTTATTTAGCGCATTTATTTAACGCATTTATTTAGCGCATTTATTTAGCGCATTTATTTAACGCATTTATTTAACGCATTTATTTAACGCATTTATTTAACGCACTTATTCAACACACTTATTTAACATATTTATTTAACACATTTATTTAACGCACTTATTTAACGCATTTATTTAACACACTTATTTAACACACTTATTTAACACACTTATTTAACACACTTATTTAACACACCTATTTAACACACTTATTTAACACACTTATTTAACACATTTATTTAACACATTTATTTAGCGCATTTATTTAGCGCATTTATTTAGCGCATTTATTTAACGCATTTATTTAACGCATTTATTTAACGCATTTATTTAACGCACTTATTTAACACACTTATTTAACACATTTATTTAACACATTTATTTAACGCACTTATTTAACTTATTTAACGCATTTATTTAACACATTTATTTAACACACTTATTTAACACACTTATTTAACACACTTATTTAACACACTTATTTAACACACTTATTTAACACACTTATTTAACACACTTATTTAACACATTTATTTAACACATTTATTTAACACATTTATTTAACACATTTATTTAACACATTTATTTAACGCATTTATTTAACGCATTTATTTAACGCATTTATTTAACGCATTTATTTAACGCACTTATTTAACTCACTTATTTAACGCATTTATTTAACGCATTTATTTAACGCACTTATTTAACGCATTTATTTAACGCATTTATTTAACACACTTATTTAACGCATTTATTTAACACATTTATTTAACACACTTATTTAACACATTTATTTAACACATTTATTTAACACACTTATTTAACACATTTATTTAACACATTTATTTAACACATTTATTTAACACATTTATTTAACATTTATTTAACACATTTATTTAACACATTTATTTAACACATTTATTTAACACATTTATTTAACACATTTATTTAACACATATATTTAACACATTTATTTAACACATTTATTTAACACATTTATTTAACACATTTATTTAACACATTTATTTAACACATTTATTTAGCACATTTATTTAGCACATTTATTTAACACATTTATTTAACACATTTATTTAGCACATTTATTTAGCACATTTATTTAGCACATTTATTTAGCACATTTATTTAGCACATTTATTTAGCACATTTATTTAACACATTTATTTAACGCATTTATTTAACGCATTTATTTAACGCATTTATTTAACGCACTTATTTAACGCACTTATTTAACACACTTATTTAACACATTTATTTAGCACATTTATTTAACACACTTATTTAACGCACTTATTTAACACATTTATTTAACACACTTATTTAACACACTTATTTAACACATTTATTTAACACACTTATTTAACACACTTATTTAACACATTTATTTAACACATTTTTTAACACATTTATTTAACACATTTATTTAACGCATTTATTTAACACATTTATTTAACATTTATTTAACACATTTATCTAACACATTTATTTAACACATTTATTTAGCACATTTATTTAACACATTTATTTAGCACATTTATTTAACGCATTTATTTAACGCATTTATTTAACGCACTTATTTAACACACTTATTTAACGCATTTATTTAACGCATTTATTTAACACACTTATTTAACGCATTTATTTAACACATTTATTTAACACACTTATTTAACGCATTTATTTAACACATTTATTTAACACACTTATTTAACACATTTATTTAACACATTTATTTAACACATTTATTTAACACATTTATTTAACACATTTATTTAACATTTATTTAACACATTTATCTAACACATTTATTTAACACATTTATTTAACGCACTTATTTAACGCATTTATTTAACACACTTATTTAACACACTTATTTAACACACTTATTTAACACACTTATTTAACACACCTATTTAACACACTTATTTAACACACTTATTTAACACACTTATTTAACACATTTATTTAACACATTTATTTAGCGCATTTATTTAGCGCATTTATTTAGCGCATTTATTTAACGCATTTATTTAACGCATTTATTTAACGCATTTATTTAACGCACTTATTTAACACACTTATTTAACACATTTATTTAACACATTTATTTAACGCACTTATTTAACTTATTTAACGCATTTATTTAACACATTTATTTAACACACTTATTAAACACACTTATTTAACACACTTATTTAACACACTTATTTAACACACTTATTTAACACACTTATTTAACACACTTATTTAACACATTTATTTAACACATTTATTTAACACATTTATTTAACACATTTATTTAACACATTTATTTAACGCATTTATTTAACGCATTTATTTAACGCATTTATTTAACGCATTTATTTAACGCATTTATTTAACGCACTTATTTAACTCACTTATTTAACGCATTTATTTAACGCATTTATTTAACGCACTTATTTAACGCATTTATTTAACGCATTTATTTAACACACTTATTTAACGCATTTATTTAACACATTTATTTAACACACTTATTTAACACATTTATTTAACACATTTATTTAACACACTTATTTAACACATTTATTTAACACATTTATTTAACACATTTATTTAACACATTTATTTAACACATTTATTTAACATTTATTTAACACATTTATTTAACACATTTATTTAACACATTTATTTAACACATTTATTTAACACATTTATTTAACACATATATTTAACACATTTATTTAACACATTTATTTAACACATTTATTTAACACATTTATTTAACACATTTATTTAACACATTTATTTGGCACATTTATTTGGCACATTTATTTGGCACATTTATTTGGCACATGTATTTGGCACATGTATTTGGCACATTTATTTGGCACATTTATTTGGCCCATTTATTTGGCCCATTTATTTGGCCCATTTATTTGGCCCATTTATTTGGCCCATTTATTTGGCCCATTTATTTGGCCCATTTATTTGGCCCATTTATTTGGCCCATTTATTTGGCCCATTTATTTGGCCCATTTATTTGGCCCATTTATTTGGCCCATTTATTTGGCCCATTTATTTGGCCCATTTATTTGGCCCATTTATTTGGCCCATTTATTTGGCCCATTTATTTAGCCCATTTATTTAGCCCATTTATTTAGCCCATTTATTTAGCACATTTATTTAGCACATTTATTTAGCACATTTATTTAGCACATTTATTTAGCACATTTATTTAGCACATTTATTTAGCGCTTTTATTTAACGCATTTATTTAACGCATTTATTTAGCGCACTTATTTAGCGCATTTATTTAGCGCATTTATTTAGCGCATTTATTTAACGCATTTATTTAGCGCATTTATTTAGCGCATTTATTTAACGCATTTATTTAACGCATTTATTTAACGCATTTATTTAACGCACTTATTCAACACACTTATTTAACATATTTATTTAACACATTTATTTAACGCACTTATTTAACGCATTTATTTAACACACTTATTTAACACACTTATTTAACACACTTATTTAACACACTTATTTAACACACCTATTTAACACACTTATTTAACACACTTATTTAACACATTTATTTAACACATTTATTTAGCGCATTTATTTAGCGCATTTATTTAGCGCATTTATTTAACGCATTTATTTAACGCATTTATTTAACGCATTTATTTAACGCACTTATTTAACACACTTATTTAACACATTTATTTAACACATTTATTTAACGCACTTATTTAACTTATTTAACGCATTTATTTAACACATTTATTTAACACACTTATTTAACACACTTATTTAACACACTTATTTAACACACTTATTTAACACACTTATTTAACACACTTATTTAACACACTTATTTAACACATTTATTTAACACATTTATTTAACACATTTATTTAACACATTTATTTAACACATTTATTTAACGCATTTATTTAACGCATTTATTTAACGCATTTATTTAACGCATTTATTTAACGCATTTATTTAACGCACTTATTTAACTCACTTATTTAACGCATTTATTTAACGCATTTATTTAACGCACTTATTTAACGCATTTATTTAACGCATTTATTTAACACACTTATTTAACGCATTTATTTAACACATTTATTTAACACACTTATTTAACACATTTATTTAACACATTTATTTAACACACTTATTTAACACATTTATTTAACACATTTATTTAACACATTTATTTAACACATTTATTTAACATTTATTTAACACATTTATTTAACACATTTATTTAACACATTTATTTAACACATTTATTTAACACATTTATTTAACACATATATTTAACACATTTATTTAACACATTTATTTAACACATTTATTTAACACATTTATTTAACACATTTATTTAACACATTTATTTAGCACATTTATTTAGCACATTTATTTAACACATTTATTTAACACATTTATTTAGCACATTTATTTAGCACATTTATTTAGCACATTTATTTAGCACATTTATTTAGCACATTTATTTAGCACATTTATTTAACACATTTATTTAACGCATTTATTTAACGCATTTATTTAACGCATTTATTTAACGCACTTATTTAACGCACTTATTTAACACACTTATTTAACACATTTATTTAACACATTTATTTAACACACTTATTTAACGCACTTATTTAACACATTTATTTAACACACTTATTTAACACACTTATTTAACACATTTATTTAACACACTTATTTAACACACTTATTTAACACATTTATTTAACACATTTTTTAACACATTTATTTAACACATTTATTTAACGCATTTATTTAACACATTTATTTAACATTTATTTAACACATTTATCTAACACATTTATTTAACACATTTATTTAGCACATTTATTTAACACATTTATTTAGCACATTTATTTAACGCATTTATTTAACGCATTTATTTAACGCACTTATTTAACACACTTATTTAACGCATTTATTTAACGCATTTATTTAACACACTTATTTAACGCATTTATTTAACACATTTATTTAACACACTTATTTAACGCATTTATTTAACACATTTATTTAACACACTTATTTAACACATTTATTTAACACATTTATTTAACACATTTATTTAACACATTTATTTAACACATTTATTTAACATTTATTTAACACATTTATCTAACACATTTATTTAACACATTTATTTAGCACATTTATTTAACACATTTATTTAGCACATTTATTTAGCACATTTATTTAACACATTTATTTAACACACTTATTTAACGCACTTATTTAACGCACTTATTTAACACATTTATTTAACACTTATTTAACACACTTATTTAACACATTTATTTAACACATTTATTTAACACTTATTTAACACACTTATTTAACACATTTATTTAACACATTTATTTAACACACTTATTTAAAACACTTATTTAACACATTTATTTAACACATTTATTTAACACATTTATTTAACACATTTATTTAACACATTTATTTAACACACTTATTTAACACATTTATTTAACACATTTATTTAACACACTTATTTAAAACACTTATTTAACACATTTATTTAACACATTTATTTAACACATTTATTTAACACATTTATTTAACACATTTATTTAACGCATTTATTTAACGCATTTATTTAACGCATTTATTTAACGCACTTATTTAACTCACTTATTTAACGCATTTATTTAACGCATTTATTTAACACACTTATTTAACGCATTTATTTAACACATTTATTTAACACACTTATTTAACGCATTTATTTAACACATTTATTTAACAAACTTATTTAACACATTTATTTAACACACTTATTTAACACATTTATTTAACACATTTATTTAACACATTTATTTAACATTTATTTAACACATTTATTTAACACATTTATTTAGCACATTTATTTAACACATTTATTTAACACATTTATTTAGCACATTTATTTAGCACATTTATTTAACACATTTATTTAACACATTTATTTAACACATTTATTTAACACATTTATTTAACACATTTATTTAACACATTTATTTAGCACATTTATTTAGCACATTTATTTAACACATTTATTTAACACATTTATTTAGCACATTTATTTAACACATTTATTTAGCACATTTATTTAGCACATTTATTTAACGCATTTATTTAGCGCATTTATTTAACGCATTTATTTAACGCATTTATTTAACGCATTTATTTAACGCACTTATTTAACGCACTTATTTAACGCACTTATTTAACACATTTATTTAACACATTTATTTAACACACTTATTTAACGCACTTATTTAACACACTTATTTAACACACTTATTTAACACACTTATTTAACACATTTATTTAACACACTTATTTAAAACACTTATTTAACACATTTATTTAACACATTTATTTAACACATTTATTTAACACATTTATTTAACGCATTTATTTAACGCATTTATTTAACGCACTTATTTAACACACTTATTTAACGCATTTATTTAACGCATTTATTTAACACACTTATTTAACGCATTTATTTAACACATTTATTTAACACACTTATTTAACACATTTATTTAACACATTTATTTAACATTTATTTAACACATTTATTTAACACATTTATTTAACACATTTATTTAGCACATTTATTTAACGCATTTATTTAGCACATTTATTTAACACATTTATTTAACACACTTATTTAACGCACTTATTTAACACATTTATTTAACACACTTATTTAGCACATTTATTTAGTACATTTATTTAGCACATTTATTTAGCACATTTATTTAACACTTTTATTTAACACACTTATTTAACGCATTTATTTAACACATTTATTTAACACACTTATTTAACACATTTATTTAACACATTTATTTAACATATTTATTTAACATTTATTTAACACATTTATTTAACACATTTATTTAACACATTTATTTAACACATTTATTTAACACATTTATTTAACACATTTATTTAACACATTTATTTAACACATTTATTTAGCACATTTATTTAGCACATTTATTTAGCACATTTATTTAGCACATTTATTTAGCACATTTATTTAACGCATTTATTTAACGCATTTATTTAACGCATTTATTTAACGCACTTATTTAACGCACTTATTTAACACACTTATTTAACACATTTATTTAACACATTTATTTAACACACTTATTTAACGCACTTATTTAACACATTTATTTAACACACTTATTTAACACACTTATTTAACACATTTATTTAACACACTTATTTAACACACTTATTTAACACATTTATTTAACACATTTTTTTAACACATTTATTTAACACATTTATTTAACGCATTTATTTAACGCATTTATTTTAAGCATTTATTTAACACACTTATTTAACGCATTTATTTAACACATTTATTTAACACACTTATTTAACGCATTTATTTAACACATTTATTTAACACACTTATTTAACACATTTATTTAACACATTTATTTAACACATTTATTTAACACATTTATTTAACACATTTATTTAACTCATTTATCTAACACATTTATTTAACACATTTATTTAGCACATTTATTTAACACATTTATTTAGCACATTTATTTAGCACATTTATTTAACACATTTATTTAACACACTTATTTAACGCACTTATTTAACACATTTATTTAACACACTTATTTAACACACTTATTTAACACATTTATTTAACACACTTATTTAACACACTTATTTAACACATTTATTTAACACATTTTTTTAACACATTTATTTAACACATTTATTTAACGCATTTATTTAACGCATTTATTTAACGCATTTATTTAACGCTCTTATTTAACACACTTATTTAACGCATTTATTTTAAGCATTTATTTAACACACTTATTTAACGCATTTATTTAACACATTTATTTAACACACTTATTTAACGCATTTATTTAACACATTTATTTAACACACTTATTTAACACATTTATTTAACACATTTATTTAACACATTTATTTAACACATTTATTTAACACATTTATTTAACATTTATTTAACACATTTATCTAACACATTTATTTAACACATTTATTTAGCACATTTATTTAACACATTTATTTAGCACATTTATTTAGCACATTTATTTAACACATTTATTTAACACACTTATTTAACGCACTTATTTAACACATTTATTTAACACTTATTTAACACTTATTTAACACATTTATTTAACACATTTATTTAACACACTTATTTAAAACTTATTTAACACATTTATTTAACACATTTATATAACACATTTATTTAACACATTTATTTAGCACATTTATTTAGCACATTTATTTAGCACATTTATTTAGCACATTTATTTAGCACATTTATTTAGTACATTTATTTAGCACATTTATTTAGCACATTTATTTAACACTTTTATTTAGCGCATTTATTTAACGCATTTATTTAGCGCATTTATTTAGCGCATTTATTTAGCGCATTTATTTAACGCATTTATTTAACGCATTTATTTAACGCACTTATTTAACACACTTATTTAACACATTTATTTAACACATTTATTTAACGCATTTATTTAGCGCATTTATTTAACGCATTTATTTAACGCATTTATTTAACGCACTTATTTAACACACTTATTTAACACATTTATTTAACACATTTATTTAACGCACTTATTTAACGCACTTATTTAACGCATTTATTTAACACACTTATTTAACACACTTATTTAACACACTTATTTAACACACTTATTTAACACACTTATTTAACGCATTTATTTAACGCATTTATTTAACGCCTTTATTTAACGCATTTATTTAACGCATTTATTTAACACACTTATTTAACGCATTTATTTAACACATTTATTTAACACACTTATTTAACACATTTATTTAACACATTTATTTAACACATTTATTTAACATTTATTTAACACATTTATTTAACACATTTATTTAACACATTTATTTAACACATTTATTTAACACATTTATTTAACACATTTATTTAGCACATTTATTTAGCACATTTATTTAACACATTTATTTAACACATTTATTTAGCACATTTATTTAGCACATTTATTTAGCACATTTATTTAGCACATTTATTTAGCACATTTATTTAACGCATTTATTTAACGCATTTATTTAACGCATTTATTTAACGCATTTATTTAACGCACTTATTTAACACACTTATTTAACACATTTATTTAACACATTTATTTAACACACTTATTTAACGCACTTATTTAACACATTTATTTAACACACTTATTTAACGCATTTATTTAACACATTTATTTAACACACTTATTTAACACATTTATTTAACACATTTATTTAACATTTTTTTAACACATTTATCTAACACATTTATTTAACACATTTATTTAGCACATTTATTTAACACATTTATTTAGCACATTTATTTAACACACTTATTTAACACACTTATTTAACACATTTATTTAACACACTTATTTAACACACTTATTTAACACATTTATTTAACACATTTTTTTAACACATTTATTTAACACATTTATTTAACGCATTTATTTAACGCATTTATTTAACGCATTTATTTAACGCTCTTATTTAACACACTTATTTAACGCATTTATTTTAAGCATTTATTTAACACACTTATTTAACGCATTTATTTAACACATTTATTTAACACACTTATTTAACGCATTTATTTAACACATTTATTTAACGCATTTATTTAACGCATTTATTTAACGCATTTATTTAACGCACTTATTTAACTCACTTATTTAACGCATTTATTTAACGCACTTATTTAACGCATTTATTTAACACATTTATTTAACACACTTATTTAACGCATTTATTTAACACATTTATTTAACAAACTTATTTAACACACTTATTTAACGCACTTATTTAACGCATTTATTTAACACATTTATTTAACAAACTTATTTAACACATTTATTTAACACACTTATTTAACACATTTATTTAACACATTTATTTAACACATTTATTTAACATTTATTTAACACATTTATTTAACACATTTATTTAGCACATTTATTTAACACATTTATTTAACACATTTATTTAGCACATTTATTTAGCACATTTATTTAACACATTTATTTAACACATTTATTTAACACATTTATTTAACACATTTATTTAACACATTTATTTAACACATTTATTTAGCACATTTATTTAGCACATTTATTTAACACATTTATTTAACACATTTATTTAGCACATTTATTTAACACATTTATTTAGCACATTTATTTAGCACATTTATTTAACGCATTTATTTAGCGCATTTATTTAGCGCATTTATTTAACGCATTTATTTAACGCATTTATTTAACGCATTTATTTAACGCACTTATTTAACGCACTTATTTAACGCACTTATTTAACACATTTATTTAACACATTTATTTAACACACTTATTTAACGCACTTATTTAACACACTTATTTAACACACTTATTTAACACACTTATTTAACACATTTATTTAACACACTTATTTAAAACACTTATTTAACACATTTATTTAACACATTTATTTAACACATTTATTTAACACATTTATTTAACGCATTTATTTAACGCATTTATTTAACGCACTTATTTAACACACTTATTTAACGCATTTATTTAACGCATTTATTTAACACACTTATTTAACGCATTTATTTAACACATTTATTTAACACACTTATTTAACACATTTATTTAACACATTTATTTAACATTTATTTAACACATTTATTTAACACATTTATTTAACACATTTATTTAGCACATTTATTTAACGCATTTATTTAGCACATTTATTTAACACATTTATTTAACACACTTATTTAACGCACTTATTTAATACATTTATTTAACACACTTATTTAGCACATTTATTTAGTACATTTATTTAGCACATTTATTTAGCACATTTATTTAACACTTTTATTTAACACATTTATTTAACGCATTTATTTAGCGCATTTATTTAGCGCATTTATTTAGCGCATTTATTTAGCGCATTTATTTAACGCATTTATTTAGCGCATTTATTTAGCGCATTTATTTAGCGCATTTATTTAACGCATTTATTTAACGCATTTATTTAACGCACTTATTTAACACACTTATTTAACACATTTATTTAACACATTTATTTAACGCACTTATTTAACGCACTTATTTAACGCACTTATTTAACGCATTTATTTAACACACTTATTTAACACACTTATTTAACACACTTATTTAACACACTTATTTAACACACTTATTTAACACACTTATTTAACACACTTATTTAACACACTTATTTAACGCATTTATTTGACACATTTATTTAACACACTTATTTAACACATTTATTTAACACATTTATTTAACACATTTATTTAACATTTATTTAACACATTTATTTAACACATTTATTTAACACATTTATTTAACACATTTATTTAACACATTTATTTAACACATTTATTTAACACATTTATTTAACACATTTATTTAGCACATTTATTTAGCACATTTATTTAGCACATTTATTTAGCACATTTATTTAGCACATTTATTTAACGCATTTATTTAACGCATTTATTTAACGCATTTATTTAACGCATTTATTTAACGCATTTATTTAACGCACTTATTTAACACACTTATTTAACACATTTATTTAACACATTTATTTAACACACTTATTTAACGCACTTATTTAACACATTTATTTAACACACTTATTTAACACACTTATTTAACACATTTATTTAACACACTTATTTAACACACTTATTTAACACATTTATTTAACACATTTTTTTAACACATTTATTTAACACATTTATTTAACGCATTTATTTAACGCATTTATTTTAAGCATTTATTTAACACACTTATTTAACGCATTTATTTAACACATTTATTTAACACACTTATTTAACGCATTTATTTAACACATTTATTTAACACACTTATTTAACACATTTATTTAACACATTTATTTAACACATTTATTTAACACATTTATTTAACACATTTATTTAACACATTTATCTAACACATTTATTTAACACATTTATTTAGCACATTTATTTAACACATTTATTTAGCACATTTATTTAGCACATTTATTTAACACATTTATTTAACACACTTATTTAACGCACTTATTTAACACATTTATTTAACACACTTATTTAACACACTTATTTAACACATTTATTTAACACACTTATTTAACACACTTATTTAACACATTTATTTAACACATTTTTTAACACATTTATTTAACACATTTATTTAACGCATTTATTTAACGCATTTATTTAACGCATTTATTTAACGCTCTTATTTAACACACTTATTTAACGCATTTATTTTAAGCATTTATTTAACACACTTATTTAACGCATTTATTTAACACATTTATTTAACACACTTATTTAACGCATTTATTTAACACATTTATTTAACACACTTATTTAACACATTTATTTAACACATTTATTTAACACATTTATTTAACACATTTATTTAACACATTTATTTAACATTTATTTAACACATTTATCTAACATATTCATTTAACACATTTATTTAGCACATTTATTTAACACATTTATTTAGCACATTTATTTAGCACATTTATTTAACACATTTATTTAACACACTTATTTAACGCACTTATTTAACACATTTATTTAACACTTATTTAACACTTATTTAACACATTTATTTAACACATTTATTTAACACACTTATTTAAAACTTATTTAACACATTTATTTAACACATTTATATAACACATTTATTTAACACATTTATTTAGCACATTTATTTAGCACATTTATTTAGCACATTTATTTAGTACATTTATTTAGCACATTTATTTAGCACATTTATTTAACACTTTTATTTAGCGCATTTATTTAACGCATTTATTTAGCGCATTTATTTAGCGCATTTATTTAGCGCATTTATTTAACGCATTTATTTAACGCATTTATTTAACGCACTTATTTAACACACTTATTTAACACATTTATTTAACACATTTATTTAACGCACTTATTTAACGCACTTATTTAACGCATTTATTTAACACACTTATTTAACACACTTATTTAACACACTTATTTAACACACTTATTTAACACACTTATTTAACACATTTATTTAACACATTTATTTAACACATTTATTTAACGCATTTATTTAACGCATTTATTTAACGCATTTATTTAACGCACTTATTTAACTCACTTATTTAACGCATTTATTTAACGCATTTATTTAACGCCTTTATTTAACGCATTTATTTAACGCATTTATTTAACACACTTATTTAACGCATTTATTTAACACACTTATTTAACACATTTATTTAACACATTTATTTAACATTTATTTAACACATTTATTTAACACATTTATTTAACACATTTATTTAACACATTTATTTAGCACATTTATTTAGCACATTTATTTAACACATTTATTTAGCACATTTATTTAGCACATTTATTTAGCACATTTATTTAGCACATTTATTTAACGCATTTATTTAACGCATTTATTTAACGCATTTATTTAACGCATTTATTTAACGCATTTATTTAACGCACTTATTTAACACTTATTTAACACATTTATTTAACACATTTATTTAACACACTTATTTAACGCACTTATTTAACACATTTATTTAACACACTTATTTAACACATTTATTTAACACATTTATTTAGCACATTTATTTAACACATTTATTTAGCACATTTATTTAGCACATTTATTTAACACATTTATTTAACGCATTTATTTAACGCATTTATTTAACGCACTTATTTAACTCACTTATTTAACGCATTTATTTAACGCACTTATTTAACGCATTTATTTAACACATTTATTTAACACACTTATTTAACGCATTTATTTAACACATTTATTTAACACACTTATTTAACACATTTATTTAACACATTTATTTAACACATTTATTTAACATTTATTTAGCACATTTATTTAACACATTTATTTAACACATTTATTTAGCACATTTATTTAGCACATTTATTTAACACATTTATTTAACACATTTATTTAACACATTTATTTAGCACATTTATTTAGCTAATTTATTTAACACATTTATTTAACACATTTATTTAGCACATTTATTTAGCACATTTATCTAGCACATTTATTTAACGCATTTATTTAACGCATTTATTTAACGCATTTATTTAACGCTCTTCTTTAACACACTTATTTAACACATTTATTTAACGCATTTATTTAACACATTTATTTAACACACTTATTTAACGCATTTATTTAACACATTTATTTAACACACTTAATTAACACATTTATTTAACACATTTATTTAACACATTTATTTAACACATTTATTTAACATTTATTTAACACATTTATCTAACACATTTATTTAACACATTTATTTAGCACATTTATTTAACACATTTATTTAGCACATTTATTTAGCACATTTATTTAACACATTTATTTAACACACTTATTTAACACATTTATTTAACACACTTATTTAACACATTTTTTTAACACATTTATTTAACACATTTATTTAACGCATTTATTTAACGCATTTATTTAACGCATTTATTTAACGCTCTTATTTAACACACTTATTTAACGCATTTATTTTAAGCATTTATTTAACACACTTATTTAACGCATTTATTTAACACATTTATTTAACACACTTATTTAACGCATTTATTTAACACATTTATTTAACACACTTATTAAACACATTTATTTAACACATTTATTTAACACATTTATTTAACACATTTATTTAACACATTTATTTAACATTTATTTAACACATTTATCTAACACATTTATTTAACATTTATTTAGCACATTTATTTAACACATTTATTTAGCACATTTATTTAGCACATTTATTTAACACATTTATTTAACGCATTTATTTAACGCATTTATTTAACGCACTTATTTAACTCACTTATTTAACGCATTTATTTAACGCACTTATTTAACGCATTTATTTAACACATTTATTTAACACACTTATTTAACGCATTTATTTAACACATTTATTTAACACACTTATTTAACACATTTATTTAACACATTTATTTAACACATTTATTTAACATTTATTTAGCACATTTATTTAACACATTTATTTAACACATTTATTTAGCACATTTATTTAGCACATTTATTTAACACATTTATTTAACACATTTATTTAACACATTTATTTAGCACATTTATTTAGCTAATTTATTTAACACATTTATTTAACACATTTATTTAGCACATTTATTTAGCACATTTATTTAGCACATTTATTTAGCACATTTATTTAACGCATTTATTTAGCGCATTTATTTAGCGCATTTATTTAACGCATTTATTTAACGCACTTATTTAACGCACTTATTTAACACACTTATTTAACACATTTATTTAACACATTTATTTAACACACTTATTTAACGCATTTATTTAACGCACTTATTTAACACACTTATTTAACGCATTTATTTAACGCACTTATTTAACACACTTATTTAACGCATTTATTTAACGCATCTATTTAACACATTTATTTAACACATTTATTTAACACTTATTTAACACATTTATTTAACACACTTATTTAACACATTTATTTAACACTTATTTAACACATTTATTTAACACATTTATTTAACACATTTATTTAGCACATTTATTTAACACATTTATTTAGCACATTTATTTAACACATTTATTTAACACACTTATTTAACGCACTTATTTAACACATTTATTTAACACACTTATTTAACACATTTATTTAACACATTTATTTAACACACTTATTTAACACACTTATTTAACACATTTATTTAACACATTTATTTAACACTTATTTAACACATTTATTTAACACACTTATTTAACACATTTATTTAACACATTTATTTAACATTTATTTAACACATTTATTTAACACATTTATTTAACACACTTATTTAACACATTTATTTAAGACATTTATTTAACACATTTATTTAACACATTTATTTAACACATTTATTTAACACATTTATTTAACACATTTATTTAACGCATTTATTTAACGCATTTATTTAACGCATTTATTTAACGCATTTATTTAACGCACTTATTTAACTCACTTATTTAACGCATTTATTTAACGCATTTATTTAACGCACTTATTTAACGCATTTATTTAACGCATTTATTTAACACACTTATTTAACGCATTTATTTAACACATTTATTTAACACACTTATTTAACACATTTATTTAACACATTTATTTAACACACTTATTTAACACATTTATTTAACACATTTATTTAACACATTTATTTAACACATTTATTTAACATTTATTTAACACATTTATTTAACACATTTATTTAACACATTTATTTAACACATTTATTTAACACATTTATTTAACACATATATTTAACACATTTATTTAACACATTTATTTAACACATTTATTTAACACATTTATTTAACACATTTATTTAACACATTTATTTAGCACATTTATTTAGCACATTTATTTAACACATTTATTTAACACATTTATTTAGCACATTTATTTAGCACATTTATTTAGCACATTTATTTAGCACATTTATTTAGCACATTTATTTAGCACATTTATTTAACACATTTATTTAACGCATTTATTTAACGCATTTATTTAACGCATTTATTTAACGCACTTATTTAACGCACTTATTTAACACACTTATTTAACACATTTATTTAGCACATTTATTTAACACACTTATTTAACGCACTTATTTAACACATTTATTTAACACACTTATTTAACACACTTATTTAACACATTTATTTAACACACTTATTTAACACACTTATTTAACACATTTATTTAACACATTTTTTAACACATTTATTTAACACATTTATTTAACGCATTTATTTAACACATTTATTTAACATTTATTTAACACATTTATCTAACACATTTATTTAACACATTTATTTAGCACATTTATTTAACACATTTATTTAGCACATTTATTTAACGCATTTATTTAACGCATTTATTTAACGCACTTATTTAACACACTTATTTAACGCATTTATTTAACGCATTTATTTAACACACTTATTTAACGCATTTATTTAACACATTTATTTAACACACTTATTTAACGCATTTATTTAACACATTTATTTAACACACTTATTTAACACATTTATTTAACACATTTATTTAACACATTTATTTAACACATTTATTTAACACATTTATTTAACATTTATTTAACACATTTATCTAACACATTTATTTAACACATTTATTTAACGCACTTATTTAACGCATTTATTTAACACACTTATTTAACACACTTATTTAACACACTTATTTAACACACTTATTTAACACACCTATTTAACACACTTATTTAACACACTTATTTAACACACTTATTTAACACATTTATTTAACACATTTATTTAGCGCATTTATTTAGCGCATTTATTTAGCGCATTTATTTAACGCATTTATTTAACGCATTTATTTAACGCATTTATTTAACGCACTTATTTAACACACTTATTTAACACATTTATTTAACACATTTATTTAACGCACTTATTTAACTTATTTAACGCATTTATTTAACACATTTATTTAACACACTTATTAAACACACTTATTTAACACACTTATTTAACACACTTATTTAACACACTTATTTAACACACTTATTTAACACACTTATTTAACACATTTATTTAACACATTTATTTAACACATTTATTTAACACATTTATTTAACACATTTATTTAACGCATTTATTTAACGCATTTATTTAACGCATTTATTTAACGCATTTATTTAACGCATTTATTTAACGCACTTATTTAACTCACTTATTTAACGCATTTATTTAACGCATTTATTTAACGCACTTATTTAACGCATTTATTTAACGCATTTATTTAACACACTTATTTAACGCATTTATTTAACACATTTATTTAACACACTTATTTAACACATTTATTTAACACATTTATTTAACACACTTATTTAACACATTTATTTAACACATTTATTTAACACATTTATTTAACACATTTATTTAACACATTTATTTAACATTTATTTAACACATTTATTTAACACATTTATTTAACACATTTATTTAACACATTTATTTAACACATTTATTTAACACATATATTTAACACATTTATTTAACACATTTATTTAACACATTTATTTAACACATTTATTTAACACATTTATTTAACACATTTATTTGGCACATTTATTTGGCACATTTATTTGGCACATTTATTTGGCACATGTATTTGGCACATGTATTTGGCACATTTATTTGGCACATTTATTTGGCCCATTTATTTGGCCCATTTATTTGGCCCATTTATTTGGCCCATTTATTTGGCCCATTTATTTGGCCCATTTATTTGGCCCATTTATTTGGCCCATTTATTTGGCCCATTTATTTGGCCCATTTATTTGGCCCATTTATTTGGCCCATTTATTTGGCCCATTTATTTGGCCCATTTATTTGGCCCATTTATTTGGCCCATTTATTTGGCCCATTTATTTGGCCCATTTATTTAGCCCATTTATTTAGCCCATTTATTTAGCCCATTTATTTAGCACATTTATTTAGCACATTTATTTAGCACATTTATTTAGCACATTTATTTAGCACATTTATTTAGCACATTTATTTAGCGCTTTTATTTAACGCATTTATTTAACGCATTTATTTAGCGCACTTATTTAGCGCATTTATTTAGCGCATTTATTTAGCGCATTTATTTAACGCATTTATTTAGCGCATTTATTTAGCGCATTTATTTAACGCATTTATTTAACGCATTTATTTAACGCATTTATTTAACGCACTTATTCAACACACTTATTTAACATATTTATTTAACACATTTATTTAACGCACTTATTTAACGCATTTATTTAACACACTTATTTAACACACTTATTTAACACACTTATTTAACACACTTATTTAACACACCTATTTAACACACTTATTTAACACACTTATTTAACACATTTATTTAACACATTTATTTAGCGCATTTATTTAGCGCATTTATTTAGCGCATTTATTTAACGCATTTATTTAACGCATTTATTTAACGCATTTATTTAACGCACTTATTTAACACACTTATTTAACACATTTATTTAACACATTTATTTAACGCACTTATTTAACTTATTTAACGCATTTATTTAACACATTTATTTAACACACTTATTTAACACACTTATTTAACACACTTATTTAACACACTTATTTAACACACTTATTTAACACACTTATTTAACACACTTATTTAACACATTTATTTAACACATTTATTTAACACATTTATTTAACACATTTATTTAACACATTTATTTAACGCATTTATTTAACGCATTTATTTAACGCATTTATTTAACGCATTTATTTAACGCATTTATTTAACGCACTTATTTAACTCACTTATTTAACGCATTTATTTAACGCATTTATTTAACGCACTTATTTAACGCATTTATTTAACGCATTTATTTAACACACTTATTTAACGCATTTATTTAACACATTTATTTAACACACTTATTTAACACATTTATTTAACACATTTATTTAACACACTTATTTAACACATTTATTTAACACATTTATTTAACACATTTATTTAACACATTTATTTAACATTTATTTAACACATTTATTTAACACATTTATTTAACACATTTATTTAACACATTTATTTAACACATTTATTTAACACATATATTTAACACATTTATTTAACACATTTATTTAACACATTTATTTAACACATTTATTTAACACATTTATTTAACACATTTATTTAGCACATTTATTTAGCACATTTATTTAACACATTTATTTAACACATTTATTTAGCACATTTATTTAGCACATTTATTTAGCACATTTATTTAGCACATTTATTTAGCACATTTATTTAGCACATTTATTTAACACATTTATTTAACGCATTTATTTAACGCATTTATTTAACGCATTTATTTAACGCACTTATTTAACGCACTTATTTAACACACTTATTTAACACATTTATTTAACACATTTATTTAACACACTTATTTAACGCACTTATTTAACACATTTATTTAACACACTTATTTAACACACTTATTTAACACATTTATTTAACACACTTATTTAACACACTTATTTAACACATTTATTTAACACATTTTTTAACACATTTATTTAACACATTTATTTAACGCATTTATTTAACACATTTATTTAACATTTATTTAACACATTTATCTAACACATTTATTTAACACATTTATTTAGCACATTTATTTAACACATTTATTTAGCACATTTATTTAACGCATTTATTTAACGCATTTATTTAACGCACTTATTTAACACACTTATTTAACGCATTTATTTAACGCATTTATTTAACACACTTATTTAACGCATTTATTTAACACATTTATTTAACACACTTATTTAACGCATTTATTTAACACATTTATTTAACACACTTATTTAACACATTTATTTAACACATTTATTTAACACATTTATTTAACACATTTATTTAACACATTTATTTAACATTTATTTAACACATTTATCTAACACATTTATTTAACACATTTATTTAGCACATTTATTTAACACATTTATTTAGCACATTTATTTAGCACATTTATTTAACACATTTATTTAACACACTTATTTAACGCACTTATTTAACGCACTTATTTAACACATTTATTTAACACTTATTTAACACACTTATTTAACACATTTATTTAACACATTTATTTAACACTTATTTAACACACTTATTTAACACATTTATTTAACACATTTATTTAACACACTTATTTAAAACACTTATTTAACACATTTATTTAACACATTTATTTAACACATTTATTTAACACATTTATTTAACACATTTATTTAACACACTTATTTAACACATTTATTTAACACATTTATTTAACACACTTATTTAAAACACTTATTTAACACATTTATTTAACACATTTATTTAACACATTTATTTAACACATTTATTTAACACATTTATTTAACGCATTTATTTAACGCATTTATTTAACGCATTTATTTAACGCACTTATTTAACTCACTTATTTAACGCATTTATTTAACGCATTTATTTAACACACTTATTTAACGCATTTATTTAACACATTTATTTAACACACTTATTTAACGCATTTATTTAACACATTTATTTAACAAACTTATTTAACACATTTATTTAACACACTTATTTAACACATTTATTTAACACATTTATTTAACACATTTATTTAACATTTATTTAACACATTTATTTAACACATTTATTTAGCACATTTATTTAACACATTTATTTAACACATTTATTTAGCACATTTATTTAGCACATTTATTTAACACATTTATTTAACACATTTATTTAACACATTTATTTAACACATTTATTTAACACATTTATTTAACACATTTATTTAGCACATTTATTTAGCACATTTATTTAACACATTTATTTAACACATTTATTTAGCACATTTATTTAACACATTTATTTAGCACATTTATTTAGCACATTTATTTAACGCATTTATTTAGCGCATTTATTTAACGCATTTATTTAACGCATTTATTTAACGCATTTATTTAACGCACTTATTTAACGCACTTATTTAACGCACTTATTTAACACATTTATTTAACACATTTATTTAACACACTTATTTAACGCACTTATTTAACACACTTATTTAACACACTTATTTAACACACTTATTTAACACATTTATTTAACACACTTATTTAAAACACTTATTTAACACATTTATTTAACACATTTATTTAACACATTTATTTAACACATTTATTTAACGCATTTATTTAACGCATTTATTTAACGCACTTATTTAACACACTTATTTAACGCATTTATTTAACGCATTTATTTAACACACTTATTTAACGCATTTATTTAACACATTTATTTAACACACTTATTTAACACATTTATTTAACACATTTATTTAACATTTATTTAACACATTTATTTAACACATTTATTTAACACATTTATTTAGCACATTTATTTAACGCATTTATTTAGCACATTTATTTAACACATTTATTTAACACACTTATTTAACGCACTTATTTAACACATTTATTTAACACACTTATTTAGCACATTTATTTAGTACATTTATTTAGCACATTTATTTAGCACATTTATTTAACACTTTTATTTAACACACTTATTTAACGCATTTATTTAACACATTTATTTAACACACTTATTTAACACATTTATTTAACACATTTATTTAACATATTTATTTAACATTTATTTAACACATTTATTTAACACATTTATTTAACACATTTATTTAACACATTTATTTAACACATTTATTTAACACATTTATTTAACACATTTATTTAACACATTTATTTAGCACATTTATTTAGCACATTTATTTAGCACATTTATTTAGCACATTTATTTAGCACATTTATTTAACGCATTTATTTAACGCATTTATTTAACGCATTTATTTAACGCACTTATTTAACGCACTTATTTAACACACTTATTTAACACATTTATTTAACACATTTATTTAACACACTTATTTAACGCACTTATTTAACACATTTATTTAACACACTTATTTAACACACTTATTTAACACATTTATTTAACACACTTATTTAACACACTTATTTAACACATTTATTTAACACATTTTTTTAACACATTTATTTAACACATTTATTTAACGCATTTATTTAACGCATTTATTTTAAGCATTTATTTAACACACTTATTTAACGCATTTATTTAACACATTTATTTAACACACTTATTTAACGCATTTATTTAACACATTTATTTAACACACTTATTTAACACATTTATTTAACACATTTATTTAACACATTTATTTAACACATTTATTTAACACATTTATTTAACTCATTTATCTAACACATTTATTTAACACATTTATTTAGCACATTTATTTAACACATTTATTTAGCACATTTATTTAGCACATTTATTTAACACATTTATTTAACACACTTATTTAACGCACTTATTTAACACATTTATTTAACACACTTATTTAACACACTTATTTAACACATTTATTTAACACACTTATTTAACACACTTATTTAACACATTTATTTAACACATTTTTTTAACACATTTATTTAACACATTTATTTAACGCATTTATTTAACGCATTTATTTAACGCATTTATTTAACGCTCTTATTTAACACACTTATTTAACGCATTTATTTTAAGCATTTATTTAACACACTTATTTAACGCATTTATTTAACACATTTATTTAACACACTTATTTAACGCATTTATTTAACACATTTATTTAACACACTTATTTAACACATTTATTTAACACATTTATTTAACACATTTATTTAACACATTTATTTAACACATTTATTTAACATTTATTTAACACATTTATCTAACACATTTATTTAACACATTTATTTAGCACATTTATTTAACACATTTATTTAGCACATTTATTTAGCACATTTATTTAACACATTTATTTAACACACTTATTTAACGCACTTATTTAACACATTTATTTAACACTTATTTAACACTTATTTAACACATTTATTTAACACATTTATTTAACACACTTATTTAAAACTTATTTAACACATTTATTTAACACATTTATATAACACATTTATTTAACACATTTATTTAGCACATTTATTTAGCACATTTATTTAGCACATTTATTTAGCACATTTATTTAGCACATTTATTTAGTACATTTATTTAGCACATTTATTTAGCACATTTATTTAACACTTTTATTTAGCGCATTTATTTAACGCATTTATTTAGCGCATTTATTTAGCGCATTTATTTAGCGCATTTATTTAACGCATTTATTTAACGCATTTATTTAACGCACTTATTTAACACACTTATTTAACACATTTATTTAACACATTTATTTAACGCATTTATTTAGCGCATTTATTTAACGCATTTATTTAACGCATTTATTTAACGCACTTATTTAACACACTTATTTAACACATTTATTTAACACATTTATTTAACGCACTTATTTAACGCACTTATTTAACGCATTTATTTAACACACTTATTTAACACACTTATTTAACACACTTATTTAACACACTTATTTAACACACTTATTTAACGCATTTATTTAACGCATTTATTTAACGCCTTTATTTAACGCATTTATTTAACGCATTTATTTAACACACTTATTTAACGCATTTATTTAACACATTTATTTAACACACTTATTTAACACATTTATTTAACACATTTATTTAACACATTTATTTAACATTTATTTAACACATTTATTTAACACATTTATTTAACACATTTATTTAACACATTTATTTAACACATTTATTTAACACATTTATTTAGCACATTTATTTAGCACATTTATTTAACACATTTATTTAACACATTTATTTAGCACATTTATTTAGCACATTTATTTAGCACATTTATTTAGCACATTTATTTAGCACATTTATTTAACGCATTTATTTAACGCATTTATTTAACGCATTTATTTAACGCATTTATTTAACGCACTTATTTAACACACTTATTTAACACATTTATTTAACACATTTATTTAACACACTTATTTAACGCACTTATTTAACACATTTATTTAACACACTTATTTAACGCATTTATTTAACACATTTATTTAACACACTTATTTAACACATTTATTTAACACATTTATTTAACATTTTTTTAACACATTTATCTAACACATTTATTTAACACATTTATTTAGCACATTTATTTAACACATTTATTTAGCACATTTATTTAACACACTTATTTAACACACTTATTTAACACATTTATTTAACACACTTATTTAACACACTTATTTAACACATTTATTTAACACATTTTTTTAACACATTTATTTAACACATTTATTTAACGCATTTATTTAACGCATTTATTTAACGCATTTATTTAACGCTCTTATTTAACACACTTATTTAACGCATTTATTTTAAGCATTTATTTAACACACTTATTTAACGCATTTATTTAACACATTTATTTAACACACTTATTTAACGCATTTATTTAACACATTTATTTAACGCATTTATTTAACGCATTTATTTAACGCATTTATTTAACGCACTTATTTAACTCACTTATTTAACGCATTTATTTAACGCACTTATTTAACGCATTTATTTAACACATTTATTTAACACACTTATTTAACGCATTTATTTAACACATTTATTTAACAAACTTATTTAACACACTTATTTAACGCACTTATTTAACGCATTTATTTAACACATTTATTTAACAAACTTATTTAACACATTTATTTAACACACTTATTTAACACATTTATTTAACACATTTATTTAACACATTTATTTAACATTTATTTAACACATTTATTTAACACATTTATTTAGCACATTTATTTAACACATTTATTTAACACATTTATTTAGCACATTTATTTAGCACATTTATTTAACACATTTATTTAACACATTTATTTAACACATTTATTTAACACATTTATTTAACACATTTATTTAACACATTTATTTAGCACATTTATTTAGCACATTTATTTAACACATTTATTTAACACATTTATTTAGCACATTTATTTAACACATTTATTTAGCACATTTATTTAGCACATTTATTTAACGCATTTATTTAGCGCATTTATTTAGCGCATTTATTTAACGCATTTATTTAACGCATTTATTTAACGCATTTATTTAACGCACTTATTTAACGCACTTATTTAACGCACTTATTTAACACATTTATTTAACACATTTATTTAACACACTTATTTAACGCACTTATTTAACACACTTATTTAACACACTTATTTAACACACTTATTTAACACATTTATTTAACACACTTATTTAAAACACTTATTTAACACATTTATTTAACACATTTATTTAACACATTTATTTAACACATTTATTTAACGCATTTATTTAACGCATTTATTTAACGCACTTATTTAACACACTTATTTAACGCATTTATTTAACGCATTTATTTAACACACTTATTTAACGCATTTATTTAACACATTTATTTAACACACTTATTTAACACATTTATTTAACACATTTATTTAACATTTATTTAACACATTTATTTAACACATTTATTTAACACATTTATTTAGCACATTTATTTAACGCATTTATTTAGCACATTTATTTAACACATTTATTTAACACACTTATTTAACGCACTTATTTAATACATTTATTTAACACACTTATTTAGCACATTTATTTAGTACATTTATTTAGCACATTTATTTAGCACATTTATTTAACACTTTTATTTAACACATTTATTTAACGCATTTATTTAGCGCATTTATTTAGCGCATTTATTTAGCGCATTTATTTAGCGCATTTATTTAACGCATTTATTTAGCGCATTTATTTAGCGCATTTATTTAGCGCATTTATTTAACGCATTTATTTAACGCATTTATTTAACGCACTTATTTAACACACTTATTTAACACATTTATTTAACACATTTATTTAACGCACTTATTTAACGCACTTATTTAACGCACTTATTTAACGCATTTATTTAACACACTTATTTAACACACTTATTTAACACACTTATTTAACACACTTATTTAACACACTTATTTAACACACTTATTTAACACACTTATTTAACACACTTATTTAACGCATTTATTTGACACATTTATTTAACACACTTATTTAACACATTTATTTAACACATTTATTTAACACATTTATTTAACATTTATTTAACACATTTATTTAACACATTTATTTAACACATTTATTTAACACATTTATTTAACACATTTATTTAACACATTTATTTAACACATTTATTTAACACATTTATTTAGCACATTTATTTAGCACATTTATTTAGCACATTTATTTAGCACATTTATTTAGCACATTTATTTAACGCATTTATTTAACGCATTTATTTAACGCATTTATTTAACGCATTTATTTAACGCATTTATTTAACGCACTTATTTAACACACTTATTTAACACATTTATTTAACACATTTATTTAACACACTTATTTAACGCACTTATTTAACACATTTATTTAACACACTTATTTAACACACTTATTTAACACATTTATTTAACACACTTATTTAACACACTTATTTAACACATTTATTTAACACATTTTTTTAACACATTTATTTAACACATTTATTTAACGCATTTATTTAACGCATTTATTTTAAGCATTTATTTAACACACTTATTTAACGCATTTATTTAACACATTTATTTAACACACTTATTTAACGCATTTATTTAACACATTTATTTAACACACTTATTTAACACATTTATTTAACACATTTATTTAACACATTTATTTAACACATTTATTTAACACATTTATTTAACACATTTATCTAACACATTTATTTAACACATTTATTTAGCACATTTATTTAACACATTTATTTAGCACATTTATTTAGCACATTTATTTAACACATTTATTTAACACACTTATTTAACGCACTTATTTAACACATTTATTTAACACACTTATTTAACACACTTATTTAACACATTTATTTAACACACTTATTTAACACACTTATTTAACACATTTATTTAACACATTTTTTAACACATTTATTTAACACATTTATTTAACGCATTTATTTAACGCATTTATTTAACGCATTTATTTAACGCTCTTATTTAACACACTTATTTAACGCATTTATTTTAAGCATTTATTTAACACACTTATTTAACGCATTTATTTAACACATTTATTTAACACACTTATTTAACGCATTTATTTAACACATTTATTTAACACACTTATTTAACACATTTATTTAACACATTTATTTAACACATTTATTTAACACATTTATTTAACACATTTATTTAACATTTATTTAACACATTTATCTAACATATTCATTTAACACATTTATTTAGCACATTTATTTAACACATTTATTTAGCACATTTATTTAGCACATTTATTTAACACATTTATTTAACACACTTATTTAACGCACTTATTTAACACATTTATTTAACACTTATTTAACACTTATTTAACACATTTATTTAACACATTTATTTAACACACTTATTTAAAACTTATTTAACACATTTATTTAACACATTTATATAACACATTTATTTAACACATTTATTTAGCACATTTATTTAGCACATTTATTTAGCACATTTATTTAGTACATTTATTTAGCACATTTATTTAGCACATTTATTTAACACTTTTATTTAGCGCATTTATTTAACGCATTTATTTAGCGCATTTATTTAGCGCATTTATTTAGCGCATTTATTTAACGCATTTATTTAACGCATTTATTTAACGCACTTATTTAACACACTTATTTAACACATTTATTTAACACATTTATTTAACGCACTTATTTAACGCACTTATTTAACGCATTTATTTAACACACTTATTTAACACACTTATTTAACACACTTATTTAACACACTTATTTAACACACTTATTTAACACATTTATTTAACACATTTATTTAACACATTTATTTAACGCATTTATTTAACGCATTTATTTAACGCATTTATTTAACGCACTTATTTAACTCACTTATTTAACGCATTTATTTAACGCATTTATTTAACGCCTTTATTTAACGCATTTATTTAACGCATTTATTTAACACACTTATTTAACGCATTTATTTAACACACTTATTTAACACATTTATTTAACACATTTATTTAACATTTATTTAACACATTTATTTAACACATTTATTTAACACATTTATTTAACACATTTATTTAGCACATTTATTTAGCACATTTATTTAACACATTTATTTAGCACATTTATTTAGCACATTTATTTAGCACATTTATTTAGCACATTTATTTAACGCATTTATTTAACGCATTTATTTAACGCATTTATTTAACGCATTTATTTAACGCATTTATTTAACGCACTTATTTAACACTTATTTAACACATTTATTTAACACATTTATTTAACACACTTATTTAACGCACTTATTTAACACATTTATTTAACACACTTATTTAACACATTTATTTAACACATTTATTTAGCACATTTATTTAACACATTTATTTAGCACATTTATTTAGCACATTTATTTAACACATTTATTTAACGCATTTATTTAACGCATTTATTTAACGCACTTATTTAACTCACTTATTTAACGCATTTATTTAACGCACTTATTTAACGCATTTATTTAACACATTTATTTAACACACTTATTTAACGCATTTATTTAACACATTTATTTAACACACTTATTTAACACATTTATTTAACACATTTATTTAACACATTTATTTAACATTTATTTAGCACATTTATTTAACACATTTATTTAACACATTTATTTAGCACATTTATTTAGCACATTTATTTAACACATTTATTTAACACATTTATTTAACACATTTATTTAGCACATTTATTTAGCTAATTTATTTAACACATTTATTTAACACATTTATTTAGCACATTTATTTAGCACATTTATCTAGCACATTTATTTAACGCATTTATTTAACGCATTTATTTAACGCATTTATTTAACGCTCTTCTTTAACACACTTATTTAACACATTTATTTAACGCATTTATTTAACACATTTATTTAACACACTTATTTAACGCATTTATTTAACACATTTATTTAACACACTTAATTAACACATTTATTTAACACATTTATTTAACACATTTATTTAACACATTTATTTAACATTTATTTAACACATTTATCTAACACATTTATTTAACACATTTATTTAGCACATTTATTTAACACATTTATTTAGCACATTTATTTAGCACATTTATTTAACACATTTATTTAACACACTTATTTAACACATTTATTTAACACACTTATTTAACACATTTTTTTAACACATTTATTTAACACATTTATTTAACGCATTTATTTAACGCATTTATTTAACGCATTTATTTAACGCTCTTATTTAACACACTTATTTAACGCATTTATTTTAAGCATTTATTTAACACACTTATTTAACGCATTTATTTAACACATTTATTTAACACACTTATTTAACGCATTTATTTAACACATTTATTTAACACACTTATTAAACACATTTATTTAACACATTTATTTAACACATTTATTTAACACATTTATTTAACACATTTATTTAACATTTATTTAACACATTTATCTAACACATTTATTTAACATTTATTTAGCACATTTATTTAACACATTTATTTAGCACATTTATTTAGCACATTTATTTAACACATTTATTTAACGCATTTATTTAACGCATTTATTTAACGCACTTATTTAACTCACTTATTTAACGCATTTATTTAACGCACTTATTTAACGCATTTATTTAACACATTTATTTAACACACTTATTTAACGCATTTATTTAACACATTTATTTAACACACTTATTTAACACATTTATTTAACACATTTATTTAACACATTTATTTAACATTTATTTAGCACATTTATTTAACACATTTATTTAACACATTTATTTAGCACATTTATTTAGCACATTTATTTAACACATTTATTTAACACATTTATTTAACACATTTATTTAGCACATTTATTTAGCTAATTTATTTAACACATTTATTTAACACATTTATTTAGCACATTTATTTAGCACATTTATTTAGCACATTTATTTAGCACATTTATTTAACGCATTTATTTAGCGCATTTATTTAGCGCATTTATTTAACGCATTTATTTAACGCACTTATTTAACGCACTTATTTAACACACTTATTTAACACATTTATTTAACACATTTATTTAACACACTTATTTAACGCATTTATTTAACGCACTTATTTAACACACTTATTTAACGCATTTATTTAACGCACTTATTTAACACACTTATTTAACGCATTTATTTAACGCATCTATTTAACACATTTATTTAACACATTTATTTAACACTTATTTAACACATTTATTTAACACACTTATTTAACACATTTATTTAACACTTATTTAACACATTTATTTAACACATTTATTTAACACATTTATTTAGCACATTTATTTAACACATTTATTTAGCACATTTATTTAACACATTTATTTAACACACTTATTTAACGCACTTATTTAACACATTTATTTAACACACTTATTTAACACATTTATTTAACACATTTATTTAACACACTTATTTAACACACTTATTTAACACATTTATTTAACACATTTATTTAACACTTATTTAACACATTTATTTAACACACTTATTTAACACATTTATTTAACACATTTATTTAACATTTATTTAACACATTTATTTAACACATTTATTTAACACACTTATTTAACACATTTATTTAAGACATTTATTTAACACATTTATTTAACACATTTATTTAACACATTTATTTAACTTATTTTACTTACTTTACTTTACTTATTTTACTTACTTATTTACTTAACTTACTTAACTTACTTATTTACTTAATTTACTTTGTAATTTTTGAATGAAATTTGGATATATTGTATTGAATTTTTAACTGAATTGGTTAGAACTTAAATGAATTGAATTGTATTGAATTGAGTTGAAATTCACTGCACTTCACTTGGATTCGATTGAATTGGGATTAACTTTCACTTCACTTCACTTCACCTCACTTGGATTCGATTGAATTGAAATTAATTGAATTGAAAAGAATTGAATTGAATTGGAATTCACTTCACTTAACTTGCATTGATTGGATTGAATTGAATTGAATTGAATTGAATTGAAATTCACTTCACTTAATTTGGATTGGATTCGATTGAATTGAATTGAATTGAATTGTATTGAATTGGAATTCACTTCACTTCACTTCACTTGGATTGGATTCGATAAAATTGAATTGAATTAAATTGGAATTCACTTCAGTTCACTTCACTTCACTTCACTTCACTTCACTTAACTTGGATTGAATTGAATTGGATTGAATTGAATTGAAAAGAATTGAATTGAATTGGAATTCACTTCACTTAACTTGCATTGATTGGATTGAATTGAATTGAATAGAATTGAATTGAATTGAATTGCAATTCACTTTACTTCACTTCACTTCATTACACTTCACTTTACTTCACTTGGATTGGATTCGATTAAATTGAATTGAATTGGATTGAATTGAATTGAATTGAATTGAATTGAATTGAATTGAATTGAATTCTATTAAATTGAAATTCACTACATTTCATTCCACTTCAGTTGGATTCGATTGAATAGAATTGAATTGAATTGAATTGAATTGAATCGAATTGAATTGAATTGATTTAAATTGAATTGGAATTCACTTCACCTCCCTTCACTTCACCTCACTTCACTGAATACTGAGTGGTGAATACTGATCTACAACAGGTTTATTAGGTTTTTCGAAAAATAATGATATTGTGTTGAAAAATTAATTTCTCAACGAGTGGTGATGCGAAATATTATTTTTCGAAATACGGTCTAAAAAGATCGATTTATGAATGACACGAGGAAAATTTGTAAAAAGATCAATTTATGAACGCTTGTTTGAATCGATTTTCGAAAAACATAAAAGAATAAAATTTTGAAAAAAAAATATTTTAGAAATAATATTTTAGAAAAAGTAATATTTTAGAGAATACGTTTATTTTAGAAAAAATAGTTTATTCTCAATCAATTTTCGAAAAACCTAAAAAAATAAAATTTTAAAAATCAGAAGTAAATATTTCGAAAGGTATAAAAAAATTGATTATTGTACGTTTTTAAAAAGTAATTCCTTACATAAGTTCTAAAATATTCTTCAAAATTTGAAATCAGAAAGTAAAAATTAAGAATTGCATTTATATACGAACGTAAAAGAGTCAAAATAAAAATTAAATTTTATTATAACTTTCGAATCAAAATTTAATCTTTTTAGGTTAAGTCCTAAAAGTATGACTATCCTGATTGATTTTGAAATATCAATCTGTGAAAGTATTCCGTACAAATAAACGTAAAGAATTCATTTTTGGACATTTTGGTTTTACAAGGTAAAAATTTTCATTCGAAATATTTACTTTCTTATTACAAATTTTGAAGAGTAAACATTTACATTCTCGAAATCTCTACTTTGGTATTTACAAATTAAAGGTAATTTGAAATCATTTACAAAATACAGTAATATGCGTTTTTAAAGTTGCAATTGTCGAAATATTAGCTATCAATAGAATTAATATGGATGAATATACATTAAAGATTAATATTTAGTTCTAGTATTTTTGAAAATGTATGAGTTTTGTATCTTTCTAATATAGTTTTTCGCAAACAATGTTCCTTACATTTAAAAATTCATATTTTTACACCTTTCGAAATACTTAAATAAATTTTCAAATTGATTTTAAAAAAATTTACTTTTAGTTTTGCGTTTTCAAATGAAACCTGCCTTCTTTTACAAATATCTTTTACATTTTTCGAAATCTTTACTTTTAAATCATTTTTGGATTTTGAAGTCAATTTGAAATATAATTTTATTTCGTCAAAAATTAATTCTTTTAGATTTATCTAAACAGAATCTATATTAGTTCACAAATTGATGATTTTACACAGTATTTCTAAAGATATTACTTTAAGATGGATTTTCTTTATGTAAATATAAATATAAATCCATCTTGACAGATAGATAGTAGAAACATAAACGCATAAACGCATTTTTTCCAAATACCGTGAAAGATGATCAATTTGTGAAAAACCTAAAAAAATCAATTTTATAAGTCAGAAGTAGATAAAAAAGTATAAAAAAATTGATTATTTTAGTGTTAAATAAATGTGTTAAGTAAGTGTGTTAAACAAAAGTGTTAAACAAAACTGTTAAACAAATGTGTTAAATAAATGTGTTAAATAAATGTGTTGTTGAATAAATGTGTTGAATAAATGTGTTGAATAAATGTGTTCAATTAATGTGTTGAATAAATGTGTTAAACAAATGTGTTAAACAAATGTTTTAAACAAATGTGTTAAACAAATGTGTTGAATAAAAGTGTTGAATAAAAGTATTAAATAAATGTGTTAAGTAAATGTGTTAAATAAATGTGTTAAATAAATGTGTTAAATAAATGTGTTGAATAAATGTGTTAAACAAAAGTGTTAAACAAAAGTGTTAAACAAAAGTGTTAATCAAATGTGTTAAACAAATGTGTTGAATAAATGTGTTGAATAAATAAATGTGTTGAATAAATGTGTTGAATAAATGTGTTGAATAAATGTGTTGAATAAATGTGTTGAATAAATGTGTTGAATAAATGTGTTGAATAAATATGTTGAATAAATGTGTTGAATAAATGTGTTGAATAAATGTGTTAAGTAAGTGTGTTAAATAAAAGTGTTAAATAAATGTGTTAAACAAAAGTGTTAAACAAAAGTGTTAAACAAAAGTGTTAAACAAAAGTGTTAAACAAAAATGTTAAACAAAAGTGTTAAACAAAAGTGTTAAACAAAAGTGTTAAACAAAAGTGTTAAACAAAAGTGTTAAACCAATGTGTTGAATAAATGTGTTGAATAAATGTGTTGAATAAATGTGTTGAATAAATGTGTTAAGTAAATGTGTTAAATAAATGTGTTAAATAAATGTGTTAAATAAATGTGTGTGTTAAATAAAAGTGTTAAATAAAAGTGTTAAATAAATGTGTTAAATAAAAGTGTTAAATAAATGTGTTAAATAAAAGTTTTAAATAAATGTGTTAAATAAAAGTGTTAAATAAATGTGTTAAATAAATGTGTTAAATAAATGTGTTAAGTAAATGTGTTAAATAAATGTGTTAAATGAATGTGTTAAGTAAATGTGTTAAGTAAATGTGTTAAATAAAAGTGTTAAATAAAAGTGTTTGTTAAACAAAAGTGTTGAACAAAAGTGTTAAACAAAAGTGTTAAACAAAAAAAAGTGTTAAACAAAAGTGTTAAACAAAAGTGTTAAACAAAAGTGTTGAATAAATTTGTTGAATAAATGTGTTGAATAAATGTGTTGAATAAATGTGTTGAATAAATGTGTTGAATAAATGTGTTTAATAAATGTGTTGAATAAATGTGTTAAATAAAAGTTTTAAACAAATGTGTTAAATAAAAGTGTTGAATAAAAGTATTAAATAAATGTGTTAAGTAAATGTGTTAAATAAATGTGTTGAATAAATTTGTTGAATAAATGTGTTGAATAAATGTGTTAAACAAATGTGTTAAACAAATGTTTTAAACAAATGTGTTACACAAATGTGTTGAATAAAAGTGTTGAATAAAAGTATTAAATAAATGTGTTAAGTAAATGTGTTAAATAAATGTGTTAAATAAATGTGTTGAATAAATGTTTTAAACAAAAGTGTTAAACAAAAGTGTTAAACAAAAGTGTTAAACAAAAGTGTTAATCAAATGTGTTAAACAAATGTGTTGAATAAATGTGTTGAATAATTAAATGTGTTGAATAAATGTGTTGAATAAATGTGTTGAATAAATGTGTTGAATAAATGTGTTGAATAAATGTGTTGAATAAATGTGTTAAGTAAGTGTGTTAAATAAAAGTGTTAAATAAATGTGTTAAACAAAAGTGTTAAACAAAAGTGTTAAACAAAAGTGTTAAACAAAAGTGTTAAACAAAAGTGTTAAACAAAAATGTTAAACAAAAGTGTTAAACAAAAGTGTTAAACAAGTGTTAAACAAAAGTGTTAAACAAAAGTGTTAAACCAATGTGTTGAATAAATGTGTTGAATAAATGTGTTGAATAAATGTGTTGAATAAATGTGTTGAATAAATGTGTTGAATAACTGTGTTGAATAAATGTGTTAAATAAAAGTGTTAAATAAATGTGTTAAGTAAATGTGTTAAATAAATGTGTTAAATAAATGTGTTAAATAAATGTGTGTGTTAAATAAAAGTGTTAAATAAAAGTGTTAAATAAATGTGTTAAATAAATGTGTTAAATAAAAGTGTTAAATAAATGTGTTAAATAAAAGTTTTAAATAAATGTGTTAAATAAAAGTGTTAAATAAATGTGTTAAATAAATGTGTTAAATAAATGTGTTAAGTAAATGTGTTAAATAAATGTGTTAAATAAATGTGTTAAGTAAATGTGTTAAGTAAATGTGTTAAATAAAAGTGTTAAATAAAAGTGTTTGTTAAACAAAAGTGTTGAACAAAAGTGTTAAACAAAAGTGTTAAACAAAAAAAAGTGTTAAACAAAAGTGTTAAACAAAAGTGTTAAACAAAAGTGTTGAATAAATGTGTTGAATAAATGTGTTGAATAAATGTGTTGAATAAATGTGTTGAATAAATGTGTTTAATAAATGTGTTGAATAAATGTGTTAAATAAAAGTGTTAAACAAATGTGTTAAATAAAAGTGTTGAATAAAAGTATTAAATAAATGTGTTAAACAAAAGTGTTAAACAAAAGTGTTAAACAAATGTGTTAAATAAATGTGTTAAATAAATGTGTTAAATAAATGTGTTAAATAAATGTGTTAAATAAATGTGTTAAACAAAAGTGTTAAACAAAAGTGTTAAATAAAAGTGTTAAACAAAAGTGTTAAACAAATGTGTTAAACAGATGTGTTAAACAAATGTGTTAAATAAATGTGTTGAATGAATGTGTTGAATGAATGTGTTGAATAAATGTGTTGAATAAATGTGTTGAATAAATGTGTTAAACCAATGTGTTGAATAAATGTGTTGAATAAATGTGTTGAATAAATGTGTTGAATAGATGTGTTGAATAAATGTGTTGAATGAATGTGTTGAATAAATGTGTTGAATAAATGTGTTGAATAAATGTGTTAAACCAATGTGTTGAATAAATGTGTTGAATAAATGTGTTGAATAAATGTGTTGAATAAATGTGTTGAATAAATGTGTTGAATAAATGTGTTGAATAAATGTGTTATATAAAAGGGTTAAATAAAAGTGCTAAATAAATGTGTTAAATAAATGTGTTAAGTAAATGTGTTAAATAAATGTGTTAAATAAATGTAAGTAAATGTGTTAAGTAAATGTGTTAAATAAAAGTGTTAAATAAAAGTGTTTCTTAAACAAAAGTGTTAAACAAAAGTGTTAAACAAAAGTGTTAAACAAACAAAAGTGTTAAGCAAAAGTGTTAAACAAAAGTGTTGAATAAATGTGTTGAATAAATGTGTTAAACAAATGTGTTAAACAAATGTTTTAAACAAATGTGTTAAACAAATGTGTTGAATAAAAGTGTTGAATAAAAGTATTAAATAAATGTTTTAAGTAAATGTGTTGAATAAATGTGTTAAACAAAAGTGTTAAACAAAAGTGTTAAACAAAAGTGTTAAATAAAAGTGTTAAACAAAAGTGTTAAACCGATGTGTTGAATAAATGTGTTGAATAAATGTGTTGAATAAATGTGTTGAATAAATGTGTTGAATAAATGTGTTGAATAAATGTGTTGAATAAATGTGTTGAATAAATGTGTTGAATAAATGTGTTGAATAAATGTGTTGAATAAGTGTGTTGAATAAATGTGTTGAATAAATGTGTTAAATAAAAGTGTTAAATAAATGTGTTAAATATATGTGTTAAATAAATGTGTGTGTTAAATAAAAGTGTTAAATAAAAGTGTTAAATAAATGTGTTAAATAAAAGTGTTAAATAAATGTGTTAAATAAAAGTTTTAAATAAAAGTGTTAAATAAATGTGTTAAATAAATGTGTTAAATAAATGTGTTAAGTAAATGTGTTAAATAAATGTGTTAAATAAATGTGTTAAGTAAATGTGTTAAGTAAATGTGTTAAATAAAAGTGTTAAATAAAAGTGTTTGTTAAACAAAAGTGTTGAACAAAAGTGTTAAACAAAAGTGTTAAACAAAAGTGTTAAACAAAAGTGTTAAACAAAAGTGTTGAATAAATGTGTTGAATAAATGTGTTTAATAAATGTGTTGAATAAATGTGTTAAATAAAAGTGTTAAACAAAAGTGTTAAACAAAAGTGTTAAACAAATGTGTTAAATAAATGTGTTGTTGAATAAATGTGTAGAATAATTGTGTTGAATAAATGTGTTGAATAAATATGTTGAATAAATGTGTTGAATAAATGTGTTAAACAAATGTGTTAAACAAATGTTTTAAACAAATGTGTTAAACAAATGTGTTGAATAAAAGTGTTGAATAAAAGTATTAAATAAATGTTTTAAGTAAATGTGTTAAATAAATGTGTTAAACCAATGTGTTGAATAAATGTGTTAAATAAAAGTGTTAAATAAAAGTGTTAAATAAAAGGGTTAAATAAAAGTGTTAAATAAATGTGTTAAATAAATGTGTTAAATAAATGTGTTAAATAAATGTGTTAAATAAATGTGTTAAATAAAAGTGTTAAATAAATGTGTTAAATAAATGTGTTAAATAAATGTGTTAAATAAATGTGTTAAATAAATGTGTTAAATAAAAGTGTTAAATAAAAGTGTTAAATAAAAGTGTTAAATAAAAGTGTTAAATAAAAGTGTTAAATAAATGTGTTAAATAAATGTGTTAAATAAATGTGTTAAATAAATGTGTTAAACAAATGTGTTAAACAAAAGTGTTAAACAAAAGTGTTAAACAAAAGTGTTAAACAAAAGTGTTAAACAAATGTGTTAAATAAATGTGTTAAATAAATGTGTTAAATAAATGTGTTAAATAAATGTGTTAAATAAATGTGTTAAATAAAAGTGTTAAATAAATGTGTTAAATAAATGTGTTAAATAAATGTGTTAAATAAAAGTGTTAAATAAAAGTGTTAAATAAATGTGTTAAATAAATGTGTTAAATAAATGTGTTAAATAAATGTGTTAAATAAATGTGTTAAATAAATGTTAAATAAATGTGTTAAATAAATGTGTTAAATAAATGTGTTAAATAAATGTGTTAAATAAATGTGGTAAATAAATGTGGTAAATAAATAAATATGTTAAATAAATGTGTTAAATAAAAGTGTTAAATAAATGTGTTAAATAAAAGTGTTAAATAAATGTGTTAAATAAATGTGTTAAATAAAAGTGTTAAATAAATGTGTTAAATAAAAGTGTTAAATAAAAGTGTTAAATAAAAGTGTTAAATAAATGTGTTAAATAAATGTGTTAAATAAATGTGTTAAATAAATGTGTTAAATAAAAGTGTTAAATAAAAGTGTTAAATAAAAGTGTTAAATAAAAGTGTTAAATAAATGTGTTAAATAAATGTGTTAAATAAATGTGTTAAATAAAAGTGTTAAATAAATGTGTTAAATAAATGTGTTAAATAAAAGTGTTAAATAAAAGTGTTAAATAAATGTGTTAAATAAATGTGTTAAATAAATGTGTTAAATAAATGTTAAATAAATGTGCTAAATAAATGTGTTAAATAAATGTGTTAAATAAATGTGGTAAATAAATGTGGTAAATAAATGTGTTAAATAAATGTGTAAAATAAATGTGTTAAATAAATGTGTTAAATAAATGTGTTAAATAAAAGTGTTAAATAAAAGTGTTAAATAAAAGTGTTAAATAAAAGTGTTAAATAAAAGTGTTAAATAAATGTGTTAAATTAATGTGTTAAATTAATGTGTTAAATAAATGTGTTAAATAAATGTGTTAAATAAATGTGTTAAATAAATGTGTTAAATAAAAGTGTTAAATAAAAGTGTTAAATAAAAGTGTTAAATAAAAGTGTTAAATAAAAGTGTTAAATAAATGTGTTAAATAAATGTGTTAAATAAATGTGTTAAATAAATGTGTTAAATAAATGTGGTAAATAAATAAATGTGTTAAATAAATGTGTTAAATAAATGTGTTAAATAAAAGTGTTAAATAAAAGTGTTAAATAAATGTGTTAAATAAATGTGTTAAATAAATGTGTTAAATAAATGTGTTAAATAAATGTGTTAAATAAAATAAATGTGTTAAATAAATGTGTTAAATAAATGTGTTAAATAAAAGTGTTAAATAAAAGTGTTAAATAAAAGTGTTAAATAAATGTGTTAAATAAATGTGTTAAATAAAAGTGTTAAATAAAAGTGTTAAATAAAAGTGTTAAATAAAAGTGTTAAATAAAAGTGTTAAATAAAAGTGTTAAATAAAAGTGTTAAATAAAAGTGTTAAATAAAAGTGTTAAATAAAAGTGTTAAATAAATGTGTTAAATAAATGTGTTAAATAAATGTGTTAAATAAATGTGTTAAATAAATGTGTTAAATAAAAGTGTTAAATAAAAGTGTTAAATAAAAGTGTTAAATAAAAGTGTTAAATAAAAGTGTTAAATAAATGTGTTAAATAAATGTGTTAAATAAATGTGTTAAATAAAAGTGTTAAATAAAAGTGTTAAATAAAAGTGTTAAATAAATGTGTTAAATAAATGTGTTAAATAAATGTGTTAAATAAATGTGTTAAATAAATGTGTTAAATAAATGTGTTAAATAAAATAAATGTGTTAAATAAATGTGTTAAATAAATGTGTTAAATAAATGTGTTAAATAAATGTGTTAAATAAATGTGTGTGTTAAATAAAAGTGTTAAATAAAAGTGTTAAATAAAAGTGTTAAATAAAAGTGTTAAATAAAAGTGTTAAATAAAAGTGTTAAATAAAAGTGTTAAATAAAAGTGTTAAATAAATGTGTTAAATAAATGTGTTAAATAAATGTGTTAAATAAATGTGTTAAATAAATGTGTTAAATAAAATAAATGTGTTAAATAAATGTGTTAAATAAATGTGTTAAATAAATGTGTTAAATAAATGTGTTAAATAAATGTGTTAAATAAAAGTGTTAAATAAAAGTGTTAAATAAAAGTGTTAAATAAAAGTGTTAAATAAAAGTGTTAAATAAAAGTGTTAAATAAATGTGTTAAATAAATGTGTTAAATAAATGTGTTAAATAAAAGTGTTAAATAAAAGTGTTAAATAAATGTGTTAAATAAATGTGTTAAATAAATGTGTTAAATAAATGTGTTAAATAAATGTGTTAAATAAATGTGTTAAATAAATGTGTTAAATAAATGTGTTAAATAAATGTGTTAAATAAATGTGTTAAATGAATGTGTTAAATGAATGTGTTAAATAAATGTGTTAAATAAATGTGTTAAATAAAAGTGTTAAATAAAAGTGTTAAATAAAAGTGTTAAATAAAAGTGTTAAATAAATGTGTTAATTAAATGTGTTAATTAAATGTGTTAATTAAATGTGTTAAATAAATGTGTTAAATAAATGTGTTAAATAAAAGTGTTAAATAAAAGTGTTAAATAAAAGTGTTAAATAAATGTGTTAAATAAATGTGTTAAATAAATGTGTTAAATAAATGTGTTAAATAAATGTGTTAAATAAATGTGTTAAATAAATATGTTAAATAAATGTGTTAAATAAATGTGTTAAATAAATGTGTTAAATAAATGTGTTAAATAAATGTGTTAAATAAATGTGTTAAATAAATGTGTTATATAAATGTGTTATATAAATGTGTTATATAAATGTGTTATATAAATGTGTTAAATAAATGTGTTAAATAAATGTGTTAAATAAATGTGTTAAATAAATGTGTTAAATAAATGTGTTAAATAAATGTGTTAAATAAATGTGTTAAATAAATGTGTTATATAAATGTGTTATATAAATGTGTTATATAAATGTGTTAAATAAATGTGTTAAATAAATGTGTTAAATAAATGTGTTAAATAAATGTGTTAAATAAATGTGTTAAATAAATGTGTTAAATAAATGTGTTAAATAAATGTGTTAAATAAATGTGTTAAATAAATGTGTTAAATAAATGTGTTAAATAAAAGTGTTAAATAAAAGTGTTAAATAAAAGTGTTAAATAAATGTGTTAAATAAATGTGTTAAATAAATGTGTTAAATAAATGTGTTAAATAAATGTGTTAAATAAATGTGTTAAATAAATGTGTTAAATAAATGTGTTAAATAAATGTGTTATATAAATGTGTTAAATAAATGTGGTAAATAAATGTGTTAAATAAATGTGTTAAATAAATGTGGTAAATAAATAAATGTGTTAAATAAATGTGTTAAATAAATGTGTTAAATAAATGTGTTAAATAAATGTGTTAAATAAATGTGTTAAATAAATGTGGTAAATAAATAAATGTGTTAAATAAATGTGTTAAATAAATGTGTTAAATAAATGTGTTAAATAAATGTTAAATAAATGTGTTAAATAAATGTGTTAAATAAATGTGTTAAATAAATGTGGTAAATAAATGTGTTAAATAAATGTGGTAAATAAATGTGGTAAATAAATAAATGTGTTAAATAAATGTGTTAAATAAATGTGTTAAATAAAAGTGTTAAATAAAAGTGTTAAATAAAAGTGTTAAATAAAAGTGTTAAATAAAAGTGTTAAATAAAAGTGTTAAATAAATGTGTTAAATAAATGTGTTAAATAAATGTGTTAAATAAATGTGTTAAATAAATGTGTTAAATAAATGTGTTAAATAAATGTGTTAAATAAATGTGTTAAATAAATGTGTTAAATAAAAGTGTTAAATAAATGTGTTAAATAAAATAAATGTGTTAAATAAATGTGTTAAATAAATGTGTTAAATAAATGTGTTAAATAAATGTGTTAAATAAATGTGTTAAATAAAAGTGTTAAATAAAAGTGTTAAATAAATGTGTTAAATAAATGTGTTAAATAAATGTGTTAAATAAATGTGTTAAATAAATGTGTTAAATAAATGTGTTAAACAAAAGTATTAAACAAAAGTGTTAAACAAAAGTGTTAAACAAATCTGTTAAATAAATGTGTTAAATAAATGTGTTAAATAAATGTGTTAAATAAAAGTGTTAAATAAAAGTGTTAAATAAAAGTGTTAAATAAATGTGTTAAATAAATGTGTTAAATAAAAGTGTTAAATAAAAGTGTTAAATAAATGTGTTAAATAAATGTGTTAAATAAAAGTGTTAAATAAAAGTGTTAAATAAATGTGTTAAATAAATGTGTTAAATAAATGTGTTAAATAAATGTGTTAAATAAATGTTAAATAAATGTGTTAAATAAATGTGTTATATAAATGTGTTAAATAAATGTGGTAAATAAATGTGTAAAATAAATGTGTAAAATAAATGTGTTAAATAAATGTGTTAAATAAATGTGTTAAATAAAAGTGTTAAATAAAAGTGTTAAATAAAAGTGTTAAATAAAAGTGTTAAATAAATGTGTTAAATAAATGTGTTAAATAAATGTGTTAAATAAATGTGTTAAATAAATGTGTTAAATAAATGTGTTAAATAAATGTGTTAAATAAATGTGTTAAATAAATGTGTTAAATAAATGTGTTAAATAAATGTGTTAAATAAATGTGTTAAATAAATGTGTTAAATAAATGTGTTAAATAAAAGTGTTAAATAAAAGTGTTAAATAAATGTGTTAAATAAATGTGTTAAATAAATGTGTTAAATAAATGTGTTAAATAAATGTGTTAAATAAATGTGTTAAATAAATGTGTTAAATAAAAGTGTTAAATAAAAGTGTTAAATAAAAGTGTTAAATAAAAGTGTTAAATAAATGTGTTAAATAAATGTGTTAAATAAATGTGTTAAATAAATGTGTTAAATAAATGTGTTAAATAAATGTGTTAAATAAATGTGTTAAATAAGCGTGGTAAATAAGCGTGGTAAATAAATGTGGTAAATAAATAAATGTGTTAAATAAATGTGTTAAATAAATGTGTTAAATAAAAGTGTTAAATAAAAGTGTTAAATAAATGTGTTAAATAAATGTGTTAAATAAATGTGTTAAATAAATGTGTTAAATAAATGTGTTAAATAAATGTGTTAAATAAATGTGTTAAATAAAATAAATGTGTTAAATAAATGTGTTAAATAAATGTGTTAAATAAATGTGTTAAATAAATGTGTTAAATAAATGTGTTAAATAAATGTGTTAAATAAATGTGTTAAATAAATGTGTTAAATAAAATAAATGTGTTAAATAAAATAAATGTGTTAAATAAAATAAATGTGTTAAATAAATGTGTTAAATAAATGTGTTAAATAAATGTGTTAAATAAATGTGTTAAATAAATGTGTTAAATAAATGTGTTAAATAAATGTGTTAAATAAATGTGTTAAATAAATGTGTTAAATAAAAGTGTTAAATAAAAGTGTTAAATAAATGTGTTAAATAAATGTGTTAAATAAATGTGTTAAATAAATGTGTTAAATAAATGTGTTAAATAAATGTGTTAAATAAATGTGTTAAATAAAAGTGTTAAATAAAAGTGTTAAATAAAAGTGTTAAATAAAAGTGTTAAATAAATGTGTTAAATAAATGTGTTAAATAAATGTGTTAAATAAATGTGTTAAATAAATGTGTTAAATAAATGTGTTAAATAAATGTGTTAAATAAATGTGTTAAATAAATGTGTTAAATAAATGTGTTAAATAAATGTGTTAAATAAATGTGTTAAATAAATGTGTTAAATAAATGTGTTAAATAAATGTGTTAAATAAAAGTGTTAAATAAAAGTGTTAAATAAAAGTGTTAAATAAAAGTGTTAAATAAATGTGTTAAATAAATGTGTTAAATAAATATGGTAAATAAATGTGGTAAATAAATAAATGTGTTAAATAAATGTGTTAAATAAATGTGTTAAATAAATGTGTTAAATAAATGTGTTAAATAAATGTGTTAAATAAATGTGTTAAATAAAAGTGTTAAATAAATGTGTGTGTTAAATAAATGTGTTAAATAAATGTGTTAAATAAAAGTGTTAAATAAATGTGTTAAATAAAAGTGTTAAATAAATGTGTTAAATAAATGTGTTAAATAAAAGTGTTAAATAAATGTGTTAAATAAATGTGTTAAATAAAAGTGTTAAATAAAAGTGTTAAATAAAAGTGTTAAATAAAAGTGTTAAATAAAAGTGTTAAATAAAAGTGTTAAATAAAAGTGTTAAATAAAAGTGTTAAATAAATGTGTTAAATAAATGTGTTAAATAAATGTGTTAAATAAATGTGTTAAATAAATGTGTTAAATAAATGTGTTAAATAAATGTGTTAAATAAATGTGTTAAATAAATGTGTTAAATAAATGTGTTAAATAAATGTGTTAAATAAATGTGTTAAACAAAAGTGTTAAACAAAAGTGTTAAACAAAAGTGTTAAACAAATGTGTTAAATAAATGTGTTAAATAAATGTGTTAAATAAAAGTTGTTAAATAAATGTGTTAAATAAAAGTGTTAAATAAATGTGTTAAATAAATGTGTTAAATAAAGTGTTAAATAAAAGTGTTAAATAAATGTGTTAAATAAATGTGTTAAATAAATGTGTTAAATAAATGTGTTAAATAAATGTGTTAAATAAAAGTGTTAAATAAAAGTGTTAAATAAAAGTGTTAAATAAATGTGTTAAATAAATGTGTTAAATAAATGTGTTAAATAAATGTGTTAAATAAATGTGTTAAATAAATGTGTTAAATAAATGTGTTAAATAAATTTGGTAAATAAATGTGTTAAATAAATGTGGTAAATAAATGTGGTAAATAAATAAATGTGTTAAATAAATGTGTTAAATAAATGTGTTAAATAAATGTGTGTGTTAAATAAATGTGTTAAATAAATGTGTTAAATAAAAGTGTTAAATAAAAGTGTTAAATAAAAGTGTTAAATAAAAGTGTTAAATAAAAGTGTTAAATAAAAGTGTTAAATAAAAGTGTTAAATAAAAGTGTTAAATAAAAGTGTTAAATAAATGTGTTAAATAAATGTGTTAAATAAAAGTGTTAAATAAAGTGTTAAATAAAAGTGTTAAATAAAAGTGTTAAATAAAAGTGTTAAATAAAAGTGTTAAATAAAGTGTTAAATAAAAGTGTTAAATAAAAGTGTTAAATAAAGTGTTAAATAAAAGTGTTAAATAAAGTGTTAAATAAAAGTGTTAAATAATGTGTAAATAAAGTGTTAAATAAAAGTGTTAAATAAAGTGTTAAATAAAAGTGTTAAATAAAAGTGTTAAATAAAAGTGTTAAATAAAAGTGTTAAATAAATGTGTTAAATAAATGTGTTAAATAAAAGTGTTAAATAAAGTGTTAAATAAAAGTGTTAAATAAAAGTGTTAAATAAAAGTGTTAAATAAAAGTGTTAAATAAAGTGTTAAATAAAAGTGTTAAATAAAAGTGTTAAATAAAGTGTTAAATAAAAGTGTTAAATAAAAGTGTTAAATAAAAGTGTTAAATAAATGTGTTAAATAAATGTGTTAAATAAAAGTGTTAAATAAAGTGTTAAATAAAAGTGTTAAATAAAAGTGTTAAATAAAAGTGTTAAATAAAAGTGTTAATTAAATGTGTTAATTAAATGTGTTAAATAAATGTGTTAAATAAATGTGTTAAATAAAAGTGTTAAATAAAAGTGTTAAATAAAAGTGTTAAATAAAAGTGTTAAATAAAAGTGTTAAATAAATGTGTTAATTAAATGTGTTAAATAAATGTGTTAAATAAATGTGTTAAATAAATGTGTTAAATAAATGTGTTAAATAAATGTGTTAAATAAATGTGTTAAATAAAATAAATGTGTTAAATAAAATAAATGTGTTAAATAAATGTGTTAAATAAATGTGTTAAATAAATGTGTTAAATAAATGTGTTAAATAAATGTGTTAAATAAATGTGTTAAATAAATGTGTTAAATAAATGTGTTAAATAAATGTGTTAAATAAATGTGTTAAATAAATGTGTTAAATAAAAGTGTTAAATAAAAGTGTTAAATAAATGTGTTAAATAAAAGTGTTAAATAAATGTGTTAAATAAATGTGTTAAATAAATGTGTTAAATAAAAGTGTTAAATAAAAGTGTTAAATAAAAGTGTTAAATAAAAGTGTTAAATAAATGTGTTAAATAAATGTGTTAAATAAATGTGTTAAATAAATGTGTTAAATAAATGTGTTAAATAAATGTGTTAAATAAATGTGTTAAATAAATGTGTTAAATAAAAGTGTTAAATAAATGTGTTAAGTAAATGTGTTAAATAAAAGTGTTAAATAAATGTGTTAAATAAAAGTGTTAAATAAAAGTGTTAAATAAATGTGTTAAATAAAAGTGTTAAATAAAAGTGTTAAATAAAAGTGTTAAATAAAAGTGTTAAATAAAAGTGTTAAATAAAAGTGTTAAATAAAAGTGTTAAATAAAAGTGTTAAATAAAAGTGTTAAATAAATGTGTTAAATAAATGTGTTAAATAAATGTGTTAAATAAATGTGTTAAACAAATGTGTTAAACAAAAGTGTTAAACAAAAGTGTTAAACAAAAGTGTTAAACAAATGTGTTAAATAAATGTGTTAAATAAATGTGTTAAATAAATGTGTTAAATAAAAGTGTTAAATAAATGTGTTAAATAAATGTGTTAAATAAATGTGTTAAATAAAAGTGTTAAATAAATGTGTTAAATAAATGTGTTAAATAAATGTGTTAAATAAAAGTGTTAAATAAATGTGTTAAATAAAAGTGTTAAATAAAAGTGTTAAATAAAAGTGTTAAATAAATGTGTTAAATAAATGTGTTAAATAAATGTGTTAAATAAATGTGTTAAATAAATGTGTTAAATAAATGTGTTAAATAAATGTGTTAAATAAATGTGTTAAATAAATGTGTTAAATAAATGTGGTAAATAAATGAGGTAAATAGATGTGGTAAATAAATAAATGTGTTAAATAAATGTGTTAAATAAATGTGTTAAATAAAAGTGTTAAATAAAAGTGTTAAATAAAAGTGTTAAATAAAAGTGTTAAATAAAAGTGTTAAATAAAAGTGTTAATTAAATGTGTTAAATAAATGTGTTAAATAAATGTGTTAAATAAATGTGTTAAATAAAAGTGTTAAATAAAAGTGTTAAATAAAAGTGTTAAATAAAAGTGTTAAATAAAAGTGTTAAATAAAAGTGTTAAATAAAAGTGTTAAATAAATGTGTTAAATAAATGTGTTAAATAAATGTGTTAAATAAATGTGTTAAATAAATGTGTTAAATAAATGTGTTAAATAAATGTGTTAAATAAAAGTGTTAAATAAAAGTGTTAAATAAATGTGTTAAATAAATGTGTTAAATAAATGTGTTAAATAAAAGTGTTAAATAAAAGTGTTAAATAAAAGTGTTAAATAAAAGTGTTAAATAAAAGTGTTAAATAAAAGTGTTAAATAAAAGTGTTAAATAAATGTGTTAAATAAATGTGTTAAATAAATGTGTTAAATAAATGTGTTAAATAAATGTGTTAAATAAATGTGTTAAATAAATGTGTTAAATAAATGTGTTAAATAAATGTGTTAAATAAATGTGTTAAATAAAAGTGTTAAATAAAAGTGTTAAATAAAAGTGTTAAATAAAAGTGTTAAATAAATGTGTTAAATAAATGTGTTAAATAAATGTGTTAAATAAATGTGTTAAATAAATGTGTTAAATAAATGTGTTAAATAAATGTGTTAAATAAGCGTGGTAAATAAGCGTGGTAAATAAATGTGGTAAATAAATAAATGTGTTAAATAAATGTGTTAAATAAATGTGTTAAATAAAAGTGTTAAATAAAAGTGTTAAATAAATGTGTTAAATAAATGTGTTAAATAAATGTGTTAAATAAATGTGTTAAATAAATGTGTTAAATAAATGTGTTAAATAAATGTGTTAAATAAAATAAATGTGTTAAATAAATGTGTTAAATAAATGTGTTAAATAAATGTGTTAAATAAATGTGTTAAATAAATGTGTTAAATAAATGTGTTAAATAAATGTGTTAAATAAATGTGTTAAATAAAATAAATGTGTTAAATAAAATAAATGTGTTAAATAAAATAAATGTGTTAAATAAATGTGTTAAATAAATGTGTTAAATAAATGTGTTAAATAAATGTGTTAAATAAATGTGTTAAATAAATGTGTTAAATAAATGTGTTAAATAAATGTGTTAAATAAATGTGTTAAATAAAAGTGTTAAATAAAAGTGTTAAATAAATGTGTTAAATAAATGTGTTAAATAAATGTGTTAAATAAATGTGTTAAATAAATGTGTTAAATAAATGTGTTAAATAAATGTGTTAAATAAAAGTGTTAAATAAAAGTGTTAAATAAAAGTGTTAAATAAAAGTGTTAAATAAATGTGTTAAATAAATGTGTTAAATAAATGTGTTAAATAAATGTGTTAAATAAATGTGTTAAATAAATGTGTTAAATAAATGTGTTAAATAAATGTGTTAAATAAATGTGTTAAATAAATGTGTTAAATAAATGTGTTAAATAAATGTGTTAAATAAATGTGTTAAATAAATGTGTTAAATAAATGTGTTAAATAAAAGTGTTAAATAAAAGTGTTAAATAAAAGTGTTAAATAAAAGTGTTAAATAAATGTGTTAAATAAATGTGTTAAATAAATATGGTAAATAAATGTGGTAAATAAATAAATGTGTTAAATAAATGTGTTAAATAAATGTGTTAAATAAATGTGTTAAATAAATGTGTTAAATAAATGTGTTAAATAAATGTGTTAAATAAAAGTGTTAAATAAATGTGTGTGTTAAATAAATGTGTTAAATAAATGTGTTAAATAAAAGTGTTAAATAAATGTGTTAAATAAAAGTGTTAAATAAATGTGTTAAATAAATGTGTTAAATAAAAGTGTTAAATAAATGTGTTAAATAAATGTGTTAAATAAAAGTGTTAAATAAAAGTGTTAAATAAATGTGTTAAATAAATGTGTTAAATAAAAGTGTTAAATAAAAGTGTTAAATAAAAGTGTTAAATAAAAGTGTTAAATAAAAGTGTTAAATAAAAGTGTTAAATAAAAGTGTTAAATAAAAGTGTTAAATAAAAGTGTTAAATAAATGTGTTAAATAAATGTGTTAAATAAATGTGTTAAATAAATGTGTTAAATAAATGTGTTAAATAAATGTGTTAAATAAATGTGTTAAATAAATGTGTTAAATAAATGTGTTAAATAAATGTGTTAAATAAATGTGTTAAATAAATGTGTTAAACAAAAGTGTTAAACAAAAGTGTTAAACAAAAGTGTTAAACAAATGTGTTAAATAAATGTGTTAAATAAATGTGTTAAATAAAAGTGTTAAATAAATGTGTTAAATAAATGTGTTAAATAAATGTGTTAAATAAAAGTGTTAAATAAATGTGTTAAATAAATGTGTTAAATAAATGTGTTAAATAAATGTGTTAAATAAAAGTGTTAAATAAAAGTGTTAAATAAAAGTGTTAAATAAAAGTGTTAAATAAATGTGTTAAATAAATGTGTTAAATAAATGTGTTAAATAAATGTGTTAAATAAATGTGTTAAATAAATGTGTTAAATAAATGTGTTAAATAAATTTGGTAAATAAATGTGTTAAATAAATGTGGTAAATAAATGTGGTAAATAAATAAATGTGTTAAATAAATGTGTTAAATAAATGTGTTAAATAAATGTGTGTGTTAAATAAATGTGTTAAATAAATGTGTTAAATAAAAGTGTTAAATAAAAGTGTTAAATAAAAGTGTTAAATAAAAGTGTTAAATAAAAGTGTTAAATAAAAGTGTTAAATAAAAGTGTTAAATAAAAGTGTTAAATAAAAGTGTTAAATAAATGTGTTAAATAAATGTGTTAAATAAAAGTGTTAAATAAAAGTGTTAAATAAAAGTGTTAAATAAAAGTGTTAAATAAAAGTGTTAATTAAATGTGTTAATTAAATGTGTTAAATAAATGTGTTAAATAAATGTGTTAAATAAAAGTGTTAAATAAAAGTGTTAAATAAAAGTGTTAAATAAAAGTGTTAAATAAAAGTGTTAAATAAATGTGTTAATTAAATGTGTTAAATAAATGTGTTAAATAAATGTGTTAAATAAATGTGTTAAATAAATGTGTTAAATAAATGTGTTAAATAAATGTGTTAAATAAAATAAATGTGTTAAATAAAATAAATGTGTTAAATAAATGTGTTAAATAAATGTGTTAAATAAATGTGTTAAATAAATGTGTTAAATAAATGTGTTAAATAAATGTGTTAAATAAATGTGTTAAATAAATGTGTTAAATAAATGTGTTAAATAAATGTGTTAAATAAATGTGTTAAATAAAAGTGTTAAATAAAAGTGTTAAATAAATGTGTTAAATAAAAGTGTTAAATAAATGTGTTAAATAAATGTGTTAAATAAATGTGTTAAATAAAAGTGTTAAATAAAAGTGTTAAATAAAAGTGTTAAATAAAAGTGTTAAATAAATGTGTTAAATAAATGTGTTAAATAAATGTGTTAAATAAATGTGTTAAATAAATGTGTTAAATAAATGTGTTAAATAAATGTGTTAAATAAATGTGTTAAATAAAAGTGTTAAATAAATGTGTTAAATAAATGTGTTAAATAAAAGTGTTAAATAAATGTGTTAAATAAAAGTGTTAAATAAAAGTGTTAAATAAATGTGTTAAATAAAAGTGTTAAATAAAAGTGTTAAATAAAAGTGTTAAATAAAAGTGTTAAATAAAAGTGTTAAATAAAAGTGTTAAATAAAAGTGTTAAATAAAAGTGTTAAATAAAAGTGTTAAATAAATGTGTTAAATAAATGTGTTAAATAAATGTGTTAAATAAATGTGTTAAACAAATGTGTTAAACAAAAGTGTTAAACAAAAGTGTTAAACAAAAGTGTTAAACAAATGTGTTAAATAAAAGTGTTAAATAAAAGTGTTAAATAAAAGTGTTAAATAAAAGTGTTAAATAAAAGTGTTAAATAAAAGTGTTAAATAAAAGTGTTAAATAAAAGTGTTAAATAAATGTGTTAAATAAATGTGTTAAATAAATGTGTTAAATAAATGTGTTAAACAAATGTGTTAAACAAAAGTGTTAAACAAAAGTGTTAAACAAAAGTGTTAAACAAATGTGTTAAATAAATGTGTTAAATAAATGTGTTAAATAAATGTGTTAAATAAAAGTGTTAAATAAATGTGTTAAATAAATGTGTTAAATAAATGTGTTAAATAAAAGTGTTAAATAAATGTGTTAAATAAATGTGTTAAATAAATGTGTTAAATAAAAGTGTTAAATAAATGTGTTAAATAAAAGTGTTAAATAAAAGTGTTAAATAAAAGTGTTAAATAAATGTGTTAAATAAATGTGTTAAATAAATGTGTTAAATAAATGTGTTAAATAAATGTGTTAAATAAATGTGTTAAATAAATGTGTTAAATAAATGTGTTAAATAAATGTGTTAAATAAATGTGGTAAATAAATGAGGTAAATAGATGTGGTAAATAAATAAATGTGTTAAATAAATGTGTTAAATAAATGTGTTAAATAAAAGTGTTAAATAAAAGTGTTAAATAAAAGTGTTAAATAAAAGTGTTAAATAAAAGTGTTAAATAAAAGTGTTAATTAAATGTGTTAAATAAATGTGTTAAATAAATGTGTTAAATAAATGTGTTAAATAAAAGTGTTAAATAAAAGTGTTAAATAAAAGTGTTAAATAAAAGTGTTAAATAAAAGTGTTAAATAAAAGTGTTAAATAAAAGTGTTAAATAAATGTGTTAAATAAATGTGTTAAATAAATGTGTTAAATAAATGTGTTAAATAAATGTGTTAAATAAATGTGTTAAATAAATGTGTTAAATAAAAGTGTTAAATAAAAGTGTTAAATAAATGTGTTAAATAAATGTGTTAAATAAATGTGTTAAATAAAAGTGTTAAATAAAAGTGTTAAATAAAAGTGTTAAATAAAAGTGTTAAATAAAAGTGTTAAATAAAAGTGTTAAATAAAAGTGTTAAATAAATGTGTTAAATAAATGTGTTAAATAAATGTGTTAAATAAATGTGTTAAATAAATGTGTTAAATAAATGTGTTAAATAAATGTGTTAAATAAATGTGTTAAATAAATGTGTTAAATAAATGTGTTAAATAAAAGTGTTAAATAAAAGTGTTAAATAAAAGTGTTAAATAAAAGTGTTAAATAAATGTGTTAAATAAATGTGTTAAATAAATGTGTTAAATAAATGTGTTAAATAAATGTGTTAAATAAATGTGTTAAATAAATGTGTTAAATAAGCGTGGTAAATAAGCGTGGTAAATAAATGTGGTAAATAAATAAATGTGTTAAATAAATGTGTTAAATAAATGTGTTAAATAAAAGTGTTAAATAAAAGTGTTAAATAAATGTGTTAAATAAATGTGTTAAATAAATGTGTTAAATAAATGTGTTAAATAAATGTGTTAAATAAATGTGTTAAATAAATGTGTTAAATAAAATAAATGTGTTAAATAAATGTGTTAAATAAATGTGTTAAATAAATGTGTTAAATAAATGTGTTAAATAAATGTGTTAAATAAATGTGTTAAATAAATGTGTTAAATAAATGTGTTAAATAAAATAAATGTGTTAAATAAAATAAATGTGTTAAATAAAATAAATGTGTTAAATAAATGTGTTAAATAAATGTGTTAAATAAATGTGTTAAATAAATGTGTTAAATAAATGTGTTAAATAAATGTGTTAAATAAATGTGTTAAATAAATGTGTTAAATAAATGTGTTAAATAAAAGTGTTAAATAAAAGTGTTAAATAAATGTGTTAAATAAATGTGTTAAATAAATGTGTTAAATAAATGTGTTAAATAAATGTGTTAAATAAATGTGTTAAATAAATGTGTTAAATAAAAGTGTTAAATAAAAGTGTTAAATAAAAGTGTTAAATAAAAGTGTTAAATAAATGTGTTAAATAAATGTGTTAAATAAATGTGTTAAATAAATGTGTTAAATAAATGTGTTAAATAAATGTGTTAAATAAATGTGTTAAATAAATGTGTTAAATAAATGTGTTAAATAAATGTGTTAAATAAATGTGTTAAATAAATGTGTTAAATAAATGTGTTAAATAAATGTGTTAAATAAAAGTGTTAAATAAAAGTGTTAAATAAAAGTGTTAAATAAAAGTGTTAAATAAATGTGTTAAATAAATGTGTTAAATAAATATGGTAAATAAATGTGGTAAATAAATAAATGTGTTAAATAAATGTGTTAAATAAATGTGTTAAATAAATGTGTTAAATAAATGTGTTAAATAAATGTGTTAAATAAATGTGTTAAATAAAAGTGTTAAATAAATGTGTGTGTTAAATAAATGTGTTAAATAAATGTGTTAAATAAAAGTGTTAAATAAATGTGTTAAATAAAAGTGTTAAATAAATGTGTTAAATAAATGTGTTAAATAAAAGTGTTAAATAAATGTGTTAAATAAATGTGTTAAATAAAAGTGTTAAATAAAAGTGTTAAATAAAAGTGTTAAATAAAAGTGTTAAATAAAAGTGTTAAATAAAAGTGTTAAATAAAAGTGTTAAATAAAAGTGTTAAATAAAAGTGTTAAATAAATGTGTTAAATAAATGTGTTAAATAAATGTGTTAAATAAATGTGTTAAATAAATGTGTTAAATAAATGTGTTAAATAAATGTGTTAAATAAATGTGTTAAATAAATGTGTTAAATAAATGTGTTAAATAAATGTGTTAAATAAATGTGTTAAACAAAAGTGTTAAACAAAAGTGTTAAACAAAAGTGTTAAACAAATGTGTTAAATAAATGTGTTAAATAAATGTGTTAAATAAAAGTGTTAAATAAATGTGTTAAATAAATGTGTTAAATAAATGTGTTAAATAAAAGTGTTAAATAAATGTGTTAAATAAATGTGTTAAATAAATGTGTTAAATAAATGTGTTAAATAAAAGTGTTAAATAAAAGTGTTAAATAAAAGTGTTAAATAAAAGTGTTAAATAAATGTGTTAAATAAATGTGTTAAATAAATGTGTTAAATAAATGTGTTAAATAAATGTGTTAAATAAATGTGTTAAATAAATGTGTTAAATAAATTTGGTAAATAAATGTGTTAAATAAATGTGGTAAATAAATGTGGTAAATAAATAAATGTGTTAAATAAATGTGTTAAATAAATGTGTTAAATAAATGTGTGTGTTAAATAAATGTGTTAAATAAATGTGTTAAATAAAAGTGTTAAATAAAAGTGTTAAATAAAAGTGTTAAATAAAAGTGTTAAATAAAAGTGTTAAATAAAAGTGTTAAATAAAAGTGTTAAATAAAAGTGTTAAATAAAAGTGTTAAATAAATGTGTTAAATAAATGTGTTAAATAAAAGTGTTAAATAAAAGTGTTAAATAAAAGTGTTAAATAAAAGTGTTAAATAAAAGTGTTAATTAAATGTGTTAATTAAATGTGTTAAATAAATGTGTTAAATAAATGTGTTAAATAAAAGTGTTAAATAAAAGTGTTAAATAAAAGTGTTAAATAAAAGTGTTAAATAAAAGTGTTAAATAAATGTGTTAATTAAATGTGTTAAATAAATGTGTTAAATAAATGTGTTAAATAAATGTGTTAAATAAATGTGTTAAATAAATGTGTTAAATAAATGTGTTAAATAAAATAAATGTGTTAAATAAAATAAATGTGTTAAATAAATGTGTTAAATAAATGTGTTAAATAAATGTGTTAAATAAATGTGTTAAATAAATGTGTTAAATAAATGTGTTAAATAAATGTGTTAAATAAATGTGTTAAATAAATGTGTTAAATAAATGTGTTAAATAAATGTGTTAAATAAAAGTGTTAAATAAAAGTGTTAAATAAATGTGTTAAATAAAAGTGTTAAATAAATGTGTTAAATAAATGTGTTAAATAAATGTGTTAAATAAAAGTGTTAAATAAAAGTGTTAAATAAAAGTGTTAAATAAAAGTGTTAAATAAATGTGTTAAATAAATGTGTTAAATAAATGTGTTAAATAAATGTGTTAAATAAATGTGTTAAATAAATGTGTTAAATAAATGTGTTAAATAAATGTGTTAAATAAAAGTGTTAAATAAATGTGTTAAATAAATGTGTTAAATAAAAGTGTTAAATAAATGTGTTAAATAAAAGTGTTAAATAAAAGTGTTAAATAAATGTGTTAAATAAAAGTGTTAAATAAAAGTGTTAAATAAAAGTGTTAAATAAAAGTGTTAAATAAAAGTGTTAAATAAAAGTGTTAAATAAAAGTGTTAAATAAAAGTGTTAAATAAAAGTGTTAAATAAATGTGTTAAATAAATGTGTTAAATAAATGTGTTAAATAAATGTGTTAAACAAATGTGTTAAACAAAAGTGTTAAACAAAAGTGTTAAACAAAAGTGTTAAACAAATGTGTTAAATAAATGTGTTAAATAAATGTGTTAAATAAATGTGTTAAATAAAAGTGTTAAATAAATGTGTTAAATAAATGTGTTAAATAAATGTGTTAAATAAAAGTGTTAAATAAATGTGTTAAATAAATGTGTTAAATAAATGTGTTAAATAAAAGTGTTAAATAAATGTGTTAAATAAAAGTGTTAAATAAAAGTGTTAAATAAAAGTGTTAAATAAATGTGTTAAATAAATGTGTTAAATAAATGTGTTAAATAAATGTGTTAAATAAATGTGTTAAATAAATGTGTTAAATAAATGTGTTAAATAAATGTGTTAAATAAATGTGTTAAATAAATGTGGTAAATAAATGAGGTAAATAGATGTGGTAAATAAATAAATGTGTTAAATAAATGTGTTAAATAAATGTGTTAAATAAAAGTGTTAAATAAAAGTGTTAAATAAAAGTGTTAAATAAAAGTGTTAAATAAAAGTGTTAAATAAAAGTGTTAAATAAAAGTGTTAATTAAATGTGTTAAATAAATGTGTTAAATAAATGTGTTAAATAAATGTGTTAAATAAAAGTGTTAAATAAAAGTGTTAAATAAAAGTGTTAAATAAAAGTGTTAAATAAAAGTGTTAAATAAAAGTGTTAAATAAAAGTGTTAAATAAAAGTGTTAAATAAATGTGTTAAATAAATGTGTTAAATAAATGTGTTAAATAAATGTGTTAAATAAATGTGTTAAATAAATGTGTTAAATAAAAGTGTTAAATAAAAGTGTTAAATAAATGTGTTAAATAAATGTGTTAAATAAATGTGTTAAATAAAAGTGTTAAATAAAAGTGTTAAATAAAAGTGTTAAATAAAAGTGTTAAATAAAAGTGTTAAATAAAAGTGTTAAATAAAAGTGTTAAATAAATGTGTTAAATAAATGTGTTAAATAAATGTGTTAAATAAATGTGTTAAATAAATGTGTTAAATAAATGTGTTAAATAAATGTGTTAAATAAATGTGTTAAATAAATGTGTTAAATAAATGTGTTAAATAAATGTGTTAAATAAATGTGTTAAATAAATGTGTTAAATAAAAGTGTTAAATAAATGTTTTAAATAAAATAAATGTGTTAAATAAATGTGTTAAATAAATGTGTTAAATAAATGTGTTAAATAAATGTGTTAAATAAATGTGTTAAATAAAAGTGTTAAATAAAAGTGTTAAATAAATGTGTTAAATAAATGTGTTAAATAAATGTGTTAAATAAATGTGTTAAATAAATGTGTTAAATAAATGTGTTAAATAAATGTGTTAAATAAATGTGTTAAATAAATGTGTTAAATAAATGTGTTAAATAAATGTGTTAAATAAATGTGTTAAATAAATGTGTTAAATAAATGTGTTAAATAAATGTGTTAAATAAATGTGTTAAATAAATGTGTTAAATAAATGTGTTAAATAAATGTGTTAAATAAATGTGTTAAATAAATGTGTTAAATAAATGTGTTAAATAAAAGTGTTAAATAAAAGTGTTAAATAAAAGTGTTAAATAAATGTGTTAAATAAAAGTGTTAAATAAATGTGTTAAATAAAAGTGTTAAATAAAAGTGTTAAATAAAAGTGTTAAATAAAAGTGTTAAATAAAAGTGTTAAATAAAAGTGTTAAATAAAAGTGTTAAATAAATGTGTTAAATAAATGTGTTAAATAAATGTGTTAAATAAATGTGTTAAATAAATGTGGTAAATAAATGTGTTAAATAAATGTGTTAAATAAATGTGTTAAATAAATGTGTTAAATAAATGTGTTAAATAAATGTGTTAAATAAATGTGTTAAATAAATGTGTTAAATAAATGTGTTAAATAAATGTGTTAAATAAAAGTGTTAAATAAAAGTGTTAAATAAAAGTGTTAAATAAATGTGTTAAATAAATGTGTTAAATAAATGTGTTAAATAAATGTGTTAAATAAATGTGGTAAATAAAAGTGGTAAATAAATAAATGTGTTAAATAAATGTGTTAAATAAATGTGTTAAATAAATGTGTTAAATAAATGTGTTAAATAAATGTGTTAAATAAAAGTGTTAAATAAATGTGTGTGTTAAATAAATGTGTTAAATAAATGTGTTAAATAAATGTGTTAAATAAAAGTGTTAAATAAATGTGTTAAATAAATGTGTTAAATAAAAGTGTTAAATAAATGTGTTAAATAAATGTGTTAAATAAAAGTGTTAAATAAAAGTGTTAAATAAATGTGTTAAATAAAAGTGTTAAATAAAAGTGTTAAATAAAAGTGTTAAATAAAAGTGTTAAATAAATGTGTTAAATAAATGTGTTAAATAAATGTGTTAAATAAATGTGTTAAATAAATGTGTTAAATAAATGTGTTAAATAAATGTGTTAAACAAAAGTGTTAAACAAAAGTGTTAAACAAAAGTGTTAAACAAATGTGTTAAATAAATGTGTTAAATAAATGTGTTAAATAAATGTGTTAAATAAAAGTGTTAAATAAATGTGTTAAATAAATGTGTTAAATAAATGTGTTAAATAAAAGTGTTAAATAAATGTGTTAAATAAATGTGTTAAATAAATGTGTTAAATAAATGTGTTAAATAAAAGTGTTAAATAAATGTGTTAAATAAATGTGTTAAATAAATGTGTTAAATAAAAGTGTTAAATAAAAGTGTTAAATAAAAGTGTTAAATAAATGTGTTAAATAAATGTGTTAAATAAATGTGTTAAATAAATGTGTTAAATAAATGTGTTAAATAAATGTGTTAAATAAATGTGTTAAATAAATGTGGTAAATAAATGTGTTAAATAAATGTGGTAAATAAATGTGGTAAATAAATAAATGTGTTAAATAAATGTGTTAAATAAATGTGTTAAATAAATGTGTGTGTTAAATAAATGTGTTAAATAAAAGTGTTAAATAAATGTGTTAAATAAAAGTGTTAAATAAAAATGTTAAATAAAAGTGTTAAATAAAAGTGTTAAATAAAAGTGTTAAATAAAAGTGTTAAATAAATGTGTTAAATAAATGTGTTAAATAAAAGTGTTAAATAAAAGTGTTAAATAAAAGTGTTAAATAAAAGTGTTAAATAAAAGTGTTAAATAAAAGTGTTAAATAAATGTGTTAATTAAATGTGTTAAATAAATGTGTTAAATAAATGTGTTAAATAAATGTGTTAAATAAATGTGTTAAATAAATGTGTTAAATAAATGTGTTAAATAAATGTGTTAAATAAATGTGTTAAATAAATGTGTTAAATAAATGTGTTAAATAAATGTGTTAAATAAATGTGTTAAATAAATGTGTTAAATAAATGTGTTAAATAAATGTGTTAAATAAATGTGTTAAATAAATGTGTTAAATAAATGTGTTAAATAAATGTGTTAAATAAATGTGTTAAATAAATGTGTTAAATAAAAGTGTTAAATAAAAGTGTTAAATAAAAGTGTTAAATAAAAGTGTTAAATAAATGTGTTAAATAAATGTGTTAAATAAATGTGTTAAATAAAAGTGTTAAATAAAAGTGTTAAATAAAAGTGTTAAATAAATGTGTTAAATAAATGTGTTAAATAAATGTGTTAAATAAATGTGTTAAATAAATGTGTTAAATAAATGTGTTAAATAAATGTGTTAAATAAATGTGTTAAATAAATGTGTTAAATAAATGTGTTAAATAAATGTGTTAAATAAAAGTGTTAAATAAATGTGTTAAATAAATGTGTTAAATAAATGTGTTAAATAAATGTGTTAAATAAATGTGTTAAATAAATGTGTTAAATAAATGTGTTAAATAAATGTGTTAAATAAATGTGTTAAATAAATGTGTTAAATAAATGTGTTAAATAAAAGTGTTAAATAAAAGTGTTAAATAAATGTGTTAAATAAATGTGTTAAATAAATGTGTTAAATAAATGTGTTAAATAAATGTGTTAAATAAATGTGTTAAATAAATGTGTTAAATAAATGTGTTAAATAAATGTGTTAAATAAAATAAATGTGTTAAATAAATGTGTTAAATAAATGTGTTAAATAAATGTGTTAAATAAATGTGTTAAATAAATGTGTTAAATAAATGTGTTAAATAAATGTGTTAAATAAATGTGTTAAATAAATGTGTTAAATAAATGTGTTAAATAAATGTGTTAAATAAATGTGTTAAATAAATGTGTTAAATAAAAGTGTTAAATAAAAGTGTTAAATAAATGTGTTAAATAAATGTGTTAAATAAATGTGTTAAATAAATGTGTTAAATAAATGTGTTAAATAAATGTGTTAAATAAATGTGTTAAATAAATGTGTTAAATAAATGTGGTAAATAAATGTGTTAAATAAATGTGGTAAATAAATGTGGTAAATAAATGTGGTAAATAAATAAATGTGTTAAATAAATGTGTTAAATAAATGTGTTAAATAAATGTGTTAAATAAATGTGTTAAATAAAAGTGTTAAATAAAAGTGTTAAATAAAAGTGTTAAATAAAAGTGTTAAATAAATGTGTTAAATAAATGTGTTAAATGAATGTGTTAAATAAAAGTGTTAAATAAAAGTGTTAAATAAATGTGTTAAATAAATGTGTTAAATGAATGTGTTAAATAAATGTGTTAAATAAATGTGTTAAATAAATGTGTTAAATAAATGTGTTAAATAAAATAAATGTGTTAAATAAATGTGTTAAATAAATGTGTTAAATAAATGTGTTAAATAAATGTGTTAAATAAATGTGTTAAATAAATGTGTTAAATAAATGTGTTAAATAAATGTGTTAAATAAATGTGTTAAATAAATGTGTTAAATAAATGTGTTAAATAAATGTGTTAAATAAATGTGTTAAATAAAAGTGTTAAATAAAAGTGTTAAATAAAAGTGTTAAATAAATGTGTTAAATAAAAGTGTTAAATAAAAGTGTTAAATAAATGTGTTAAATAAAAGTGTTAAATAAAAGTGTTAAATAAAAGTGTTAAATAAAAGTGTTAAATAAAAGTGTTAAATAAAAGTGTTAAATAAAAGTGTTAAATAAAAGTGTTAAATAAAAGTGTTAAATAAATGTGTTAAATAAATGTGTTAAATAAAAGTGTTAAATAAAAGTGTTAAATAAATGTGTTAAATAAATGTGTTAAATAAATGTGTTAAATAAATGTGTTAAATAAATGTGTTAAATAAATGTGTTAAATAAATGTGTTAAATAAATGTGTTAAATAAATGTGTTAAATAAATGTGTTAAATAAATGTGTTAAATAAATGTGTTAAATAAATGTGTTAAATAAATGTGTTAAATAAATGTGTTAAATAAATGTGTTAAATAAATGTGTTAAATAAATGTGTTAAATAAAAGTGTTAAATAAAAGTGTTAAATAAATGTGTTAAATAAATGTGTTAAATAAAAGTGTTAAATAAATGTGTTAAATAAAAGTGTTAAATAAATGTGTTAAATAAATGTGTTAAATAAATGTGTTAAATAAATGTGTTAAATAAATGTGTTAAATAAATGTGTTAAATAAATGTGTTAAATAAATGTGTTAAATAAAAGTGTTAAATAAATGTGTTAAATAAATGTGTTAAATAAATGTGTTAAATAAAAGTGTTAAATAAATGTGTTAAATAAAAGTGTTAAATAAATGTGTTAAATAAATGTGTTAAATAAATGTGTTAAATAAAAGTGTTAAATAAAAGTGTTAAATAAAAGTGTTAAATAAAAGTGTTAAATAAATGTGTTAAATAAATGAGTTAAATAAATGAGTTAAATAAATGTGTTAAATAAATGTGTTAAATAAATGTGGTAAATAAATAAATGTGTTAAATAAATAAATGTGTTAAATAAATGTGTTAAATAAATGTGTTAAATAAATGTGTTAAATAAATGTGTTAAATAAATGTGTTAAATAAATGTGTTAAATAAATGTGTTAAATAAATGTGTTAAATAAATGTGTTAAATAAATGTGTTAAATAAATGTGTTAAATAAATGTGTTAAATAAATGTGTTAAATAAATGTGTTAAATAAAAGTGTTAAATAAAAGTGTTAAATAAAAGTGTTAAATAAAAGTGTTAAATAAATGTGTTAAATAAATGTGTTAAATAAATGTGTTAAATAAATGTGTTAAATAAATGTGTTAAATAAATGTGTTAAATAAATGTGTTAAATAAATGTGTTAAATAAATGTGTTAAATAAATGTGTTAAATAAATGTGTTAAATAAATGTGTTAAATAAATGTGTTAAATAAAAGTGTTAAATAAATGTGTTAAATAAATGTGTTAAATAAATGTGTTAAATAAAAGTGTTAAATAAATGTGTTAAATAAATGTGTTAAATAAATGTGTTAAATAAATGTGTTAAATAAAAGTGTTAAATAAAAGTGTTAAATAAAAGTGTTAAATAAAAGTGTTAAATAAAAGTGTTAAATAAATGTGTTAAATAAATGTGTTAAATAAATGTGTTAAATAAATGTGTTAAATAAATGTGTTAAATAAATGTGTTAAATAAATGTGTTAAATAAATGTGTTAAATAAATGTGTTAAATAAAAGTGTTAAATAAAAGTGTTAAATAAAAGTGTTAAATAAATGTGTTAAATAAATGTGTTAAATAAATGTGTTAAATAAATGTGTTAAATAAATGTGTTAAATAAATGTGTTAAATAAATGTGGTAAATAAATGTGTTAAATAAATGTGGTAAATAAATGTGGTAAATAAATGTGGTAAATAAATAAATGTGTTAAATAAATGTGTTAAATAAATGTGTTAAATAAATGTGTTAAATAAATGTGTTAAATAAATGTGTTAAATAAATGTGTTAAATAAATGTGTTAAATAAATGTGTTAAATAAATGTGTTAAATAAAAGTGTTAAATAAATGTGTTAAATAAATGTGTTAAATAAATGTGTTAAATAAATGTGTTAAATAAATGTGTTAAATAAATGTGTTAAATAAATGTGTTAAATAAATGTGTTAAATAAAATAAATGTGTTAAATAAATGTGTTAAATAAATGTGTTAAATAAATGTGTTAAATAAATGTGTTAAATAAATGTGTTAAATAAAAGTGTTAAATAAAAGTGTTAAATAAATGTGTTAAATAAATGTGTTAAATAAATGTGTTAAATAAAAGTGTTAAATAAAAGTGTTAAATAAATGTGTTAAATAAAAGTGTTAAATAAAAGTGTTAAATAAAAGTGTTAAATAAAAGTGTTAAATAAAAGTGTTAAATAAAAGTGTTAAATAAATGTGTTAAATAAATGTGTTAAATAAATGTGTTAAATAAATGTGTTAAATAAATGTGTTAAATAAATGTGTTAAATAAATGTGTTAAATAAATGTGTTAAATAAATGTGTTAAATAAATGTGTTAAATAAATGTGTTAAATAAATGTGTTAAATAAAAGTGTTAAATAAATGTGTTAAATAAATGTGTTAAATAAATGTGTTAAATAAATGTGTTAAATAAATGTGTTAAATAAATGTGTTAAATAAATGTGTTAAATAAATGTGTTAAATAAATGTGTTAAATAAATGTGTTAAATAAAAGTGTTAAATAAATGTGTTAAATAAAAGTTTTAAATAAATGTGTTAAATAAATGTGTTAAATAAATGTGTCAAATAAATGTGTCAAATAAAAGTGTTAAATAAAAGTGTTAAATAAATGTGTTAAATAAAAGTGTTAAATAAAAGTGTTAAATAAAAGTGTTAAATAAAAGTGTTAAATAAAAGTGTTAAATAAAAGTGTTAAATAAATGTGTTAAATAAATGTGTTAAATAAATGTGTTAAATAAATGTGTTAAATAAATGTGTTAAATAAATGTGTTAAATAAATGTGTTAAATAAAAGTGTTAAATAAAAGTGTTAATTAAAAGTGTTAAATAAAAGTGTTAAATAAAAGTGTTAAATGAATGTGTTAAATAAATGTGTTAAATAAATGTGTTAAATAAATGTGTTAAATAAATGTGTTAAATAAAAGTGTTAAATAAATGTGTCAAATAAATGTGTTAAATAAATGTGTTAAATAAATGTGTTAAATAAATGTGTTAAATAAATGTGTTAAATAAATGTGTTAAATAAATGTGTTAAATAAATGTGTTAAATAAATGTGTTAAATAAATGTGTTAAATAAAAGTGTTAAATAAACGTCTTAAATAAACGTGTTAAATAAACGTGTTAAATAAACGTGTTAAATAAATGTGTTAAATAAAAGTGTTAAATAAAAGTGTTAAATAAAAGTGTTAAATAAAAGTGTTAAATAAATGTGTTAAATAAATGTGTTAAATAAATGTGTTAAATAAATGTGTTAAATAAATGTGTTAAATAAATGTGTTAAATAAATGTGTTAAATAAATGTGTTAAATAAATGTGTTAAATAAATGTGTTAAATAAATGTGTTAAATAAATGTGTTAAATAAAAGTGTTAAATAAAAGTGTTAAATAAAAGTGTTAAATAAAAGTGTTAAATAAATGTGTTAAATAAATGTGTTAAATAAATGTGTTAAATAAATGTGTTAAATAAATGTGTTAAATAAATGTGTTAAATAAATGTGTTAAATAAAAGTGTTAAATAAAAGTGTTAAATAAATGTGTTAAATAAATGTGTTAAATAAATGTGTTAAATAAATGTGTTAAATAAATGTGTTAAATAAATGTGTTAAATAAATAAATGTGTTAAATAAATAAATGTGTTAAATAAATAAATGTGTTAAATAAATGTGTTAAATAAATGTGTTAAATAAATGTGTTAAATAAATGTGTTAAATAAATGTGTTAAATAAATGTGTTAAATAAATGTGTTAAATAAATGTGTTAAATAAATGTGTTAAATAAATGTGTTAAATAAAAGTGTTAAATAAAAGTGTTAAATAAAAGTGTTAAATAAAAGTGTTAAATAAATGTGTTAAATAAATGTGTTAAATAAATGTGTTAAATAAATGTGTTAAATAAATGTGTTAAATAAATGTGTTAAATAAAAGTGTTAAATAAAAGTGTTAAATAAAAGTGTTAAATAAAAGTGTTAAATAAATGTGTTAAATAAATGTGTTAAATAAATGTGTTAAATAAATGTGTTAAATAAATGTGTTAAATAAATGTGTTAAATAAATGTGTTAAATAAATGTGTTAAATAAATGTGTTAAATAAATGTGTAAAATAAATGTGTTAAATAAATGTGTTAAATAAATGTGTTAAATAAATGTGTTAAATAAATGTGTTAAATAAATGTGTTAAATAAATGTTTTAAATAAATGTTTTAAATAAATGTGTTAAATAAATGTGTTAAATAAATGTGTTAAATAAATGTGTTAAATAAATGTGTTAAATAAATGTGTTAAATAAATGTGTTAAATAAATGTGTTAAATAAATGTGTTAAATAAATGTGTTAAATAAAAGTGTTAAATAAATGTGTTAAATAAATGTGTTAAATAAATGTGTTAAATAAATGTGTTAAATAAATGTGTTAAATAAATGTGTTAAATAAATGTGTTAAATAAATGTGTTAAATAAATGTGTTAAATAAAAGTGTTAAATAAAAGTGTTAAATAAAAGTGTTAAATAAATGTGTTAAATAAATGTGTTAAATAAATGTGTTAAATAAATGTGGTAAATAAATGTGTTAAATAAATGTGTTAAATAAATGTGTTAAATAAATGTGTTAAATAAATGTGTTAAATAATAGTGTTAAATAAATGTGTTAAATAATAGTGTTAAATAAATGTGTTAAATAATAGTGTTAAATAAATGTGTGTGTTAAATAAATGTGTTAAATAAAAGTGTTAAATAAAAGTGTTAAATAAATGTGTTAAATAAATGTGTTAAATAAATGTGTTAAATAAATGTGTTAAATAAAAGTGTTAAATAAAAGTGTTAAATAAATGTGTTAAATAAAAGTGTTAAATAAATGTGTTAAATAAAAGTGTTAAATAAATGTGTTAAATAAATGTGTTAAATAAATGTGTTAAATAAATGTGTTAAATAAATGTGTTAAATAAATGTGTTAAATAAAAGTGTTAAATAAAAGTGTTAAATAAATGTGTTAAATAAATGTGTTAAATAAATGTGTTAAATAAATGTGTTAAATAAATGTGTTAAATAAATAAATGTGTTAAATAAATAAATGTGTTAAATAAATAAATGTGTTAAATAAATAAATGTGTTAAATAAATGTGTTAAATAAATGTGTTAAATAAATGTGTTAAATAAATGTGTTAAATAAATGTGTTAAATAAATGTGTTAAATAAATGTGTTAAATAAATGTGTTAAATAAATGTGTTAAATAAAAGTGTTAAATAAAAGTGTTAAATAAAAGTGTTAAATAAAAGTGTTAAATAAATGTGTTAAATAAATGTGTTAAATAAATGTGTTAAATAAATGTGTTAAATAAAAGTGTTAAATAAAAGTGTTAAATAAAAGTGTTAAATAAAAGTGTTAAATAAAAGTGTTAAATAAATGTGTTAAATAAATGTGTTAAATAAATGTGTTAAATAAATGTGTTAAATAAATGTGTTAAATAAATGTGTTAAATAAATGTGTTAAATAAATGTGTTAAATAAATGTGTAAAATAAATGTGTTAAATAAATGTGTTAAATAAATGTGTTAAATAAATGTGTTAAATAAATGTGTTAAATAAATGTGTTAAATAAATGTTTTAAATAAATGTTTTAAATAAATGTGTTAAATAAATGTGTTAAATAAATGTGTTAAATAAATGTGTTAAATAAATGTGTTAAATAAATGTGTTAAATAAATGTGTTAAATAAATGTGTTAAATAAATGTGTTAAATAAATGTGTTAAATAAAAGTGTTAAATAAATGTGTTAAATAAATGTGTTAAATAAATGTGTTAAATAAAAGTGTTAAATAAATGTGTTAAATAAAAGTTTTAAATAAATGTGTTAAATAAATGTGTTAAATAAATGTGTTAAATAAATGTGTCAAATAAAAGTGTTAAATAAAAGTGTTAAATAAATGTGTTAAATAAAAGTGTTAAATAAAAGTGTTAAATAAAAGTGTTAAATAAAAGTGTTAAATAAAAGTGTTAAATAAAAGTGTTAAATAAATGTGTTAAATAAATGTGTTAAATAAATGTGTTAAATAAATGTGTTAAATAAATGTGTTAAATAAATGTGTTAAATAAATGTGTTAAATAAAAGTGTTAAATAAAAGTGTTAATTAAAAGTGTTAAATAAAAGTGTTAAATAAAAGTGTTAAATGAATGTGTTAAATAAATGTGTTAAATAAATGTGTTAAATAAATGTGTTAAATAAAAGTGTTAAATAAATGTGTCAAATAAATGTGTTAAATAAATGTGTTAAATAAATGTGTTAAATAAATGTGTTAAATAAATGTGTTAAATAAATGTGTTAAATAAATGTGTTAAATAAATGTGTTAAATAAATGTGTTAAATAAATGTGTTAAATAAAAGTGTTAAATAAACGTCTTAAATAAACGTGTTAAATAAACGTGTTAAATAAACGTGTTAAATAAATGTGTTAAATAAAAGTGTTAAATAAAAGTGTTAAATAAAAGTGTTAAATAAAAGTGTTAAATAAAAGTGTTAAATAAATGTGTTAAATAAATGTGTTAAATAAATGTGTTAAATAAATGTGTTAAATAAATGTGTTAAATAAATGTGTTAAATAAATGTGTTAAATAAATGTGTTAAATAAATGTGTTAAATAAATGTGTTAAATAAATGTGTTAAATAAATGTGTTAAATAAAAGTGTTAAATAAAAGTGTTAAATAAAAGTGTTAAATAAAAGTGTTAAATAAATGTGTTAAATAAATGTGTTAAATAAATGTGTTAAATAAATGTGTTAAATAAATGTGTTAAATAAAAGTGTTAAATAAAAGTGTTAAATAAATGTGTTAAATAAATGTGTTAAATAAATGTGTTAAATAAATGTGTTAAATAAATGTGTTAAATAAATGTGTTAAATAAATAAATGTGTTAAATAAATAAATGTGTTAAATAAATAAATGTGTTAAATAAATGTGTTAAATAAATGTGTTAAATAAATGTGTTAAATAAATGTGTTAAATAAATGTGTTAAATAAATGTGTTAAATAAATGTGTTAAATAAATGTGTTAAATAAATGTGTTAAATAAATGTGTTAAATAAAAGTGTTAAATAAAAGTGTTAAATAAAAGTGTTAAATAAAAGTGTTAAATAAATGTGTTAAATAAATGTGTTAAATAAATGTGTTAAATAAATGTGTTAAATAAATGTGTTAAATAAAAGTGTTAAATAAAAGTGTTAAATAAAAGTGTTAAATAAAAGTGTTAAATAAATGTGTTAAATAAATGTGTTAAATAAATGTGTTAAATAAATGTGTTAAATAAATGTGTTAAATAAATGTGTTAAATAAATGTGTTAAATAAATGTGTTAAATAAATGTGTTAAATAAATGTGTAAAATAAATGTGTTAAATAAATGTGTTAAATAAATGTGTTAAATAAATGTGTTAAATAAATGTGTTAAATAAATGTGTTAAATAAATGTTTTAAATAAATGTTTTAAATAAATGTGTTAAATAAATGTGTTAAATAAATGTGTTAAATAAATGTGTTAAATAAATGTGTTAAATAAATGTGTTAAATAAATGTGTTAAATAAATGTGTTAAATAAATGTGTTAAATAAAAGTGTTAAATAAATGTGTTAAATAAATGTGTTAAATAAATGTGTTAAATAAATGTGTTAAATAAATGTGTTAAATAAATGTGTTAAATAAATGTGTTAAATAAATGTGTTAAATAAATGTGTTAAATAAATGTGGTAAATAAATGTGGTAAATAAATGTGGTAAATAAATGGGGTAAATAAATAAATGTGTTAAATAAATGTGTTAAATAAATGTGTTAAATAAATGTGTTAAATAAATGTGTTAAATAAATGTGTTAAATAAATGTGTTAAATAAATGTGTTAAATAAAAGTGTTAAATAAAAGTGTTAAATAAAAGTGTTAAATAAAAGTGTTAAATAAAAGTGTTAAATAAATGTGTTAAATAAATGTGTTAAATAAATGTGTTAAATAAATGTGGTAAATAAATGTGTTAAATAAATGTGTTAAATAAATGTGTTAAATAAATGTGTTAAATAAATGTGGTAAATAAATGTGTTAAATAAATGTGTTAAATAAATGTGTTAAATAAATGTGTTAAATAAATGTGTTAAATAAATGTGTTAAATAAATGTGTTAAATAAATGTGTTAAATAAATGTGTTAAATAAAAGTGTTAAATAAAAGTGTTAAATAAAAGTGTTAAATAAAAGTGTTAAATAAAAGTGTTAAATAAATGTGTTAAATAAATGTGTTAAATAAATGTGTTAAATAAATGTGGTAAATAAATGTGTTAAATAAATGTGTTAAATAAATGTGTTAAATAAATGTGTTAAATAAATGTGTTAAATAAATGTGTTAAATAAATGTGTTAAATAAATGTGTTAAATAAATGTGTTAAATAAATGTGTTAAATAAATGTGTTAAATAAATGTGTTAAATAAATGTGTTAAATAAAAGTGTTAAATAAATGTGTTAAATAAATGTGTTAAATAAAAGTGTTAAATAAAAGTGTTAAATAAATGTGTTAAATAAATGTGTTAAATAAATGTGTTAAATAAATGTGTTAAATAAAAGTGTTAAATAAAAGTGTTAAATAAATGTGTTAAATAAATGTGTTAAATAAATGTGTTAAATAAATGTGTTAAATAAATGTGTTAAATAAAAGTGTTAAATAAATGTGTTAAATAAATGTGTTAAATAAAAGTGTTAAATAAAAGTGTTAAATAAATGTGTTAAATAAATGTGTTAAATAAATGTGTTAAATAAATGTGTTAAATAAAAGTGTTAAATAAAAGTGTTAAATAAAAGTGTTAAATAAATGTGTTAAATAAAAGTTTTAAATAAATGTGTTAAATAAAAGTGTTAAATAAATGTGTTAAATAAATGTGTTAAATAAATGTGTTAAGTAAATGTGTTAAATAAATGTGTTAAATGAATGTGTTAAGTAAATGTGTTAAGTAAATGTGTTAAATAAAAGTGTTAAATAAAAGTGTTTGTTAAACAAAAGTGTTGAACAAAAGTGTTAAACAAAAGTGTTAAACAAAAAAAAGTGTTAAACAAAAGTGTTAAACAAAAGTGTTAAACAAAAGTGTTGAATAAATTTGTTGAATAAATGTGTTGAATAAATGTGTTGAATAAATGTGTTGAATAAATGTGTTGAATAAATGTGTTTAATAAATGTGTTGAATAAATGTGTTAAATAAAAGTGTTAAACAAATGTGTTAAATAAAAGTGTTGAATAAAAGTATTAAATAAATGTGTTAAGTAAATGTGTTAAATAAATGTGTTGAATAAATTTGTTGAATAAATGTGTTGAATAAATGTGTTAAACAAATGTGTTAAACAAATGTTTTAAACAAATGTGTTACACAAATGTGTTGAATAAAAGTGTTGAATAAAAGTATTAAATAAATGTGTTAAGTAAATGTGTTAAATAAATGTGTTAAATAAATGTGTTGAATAAATGTTTTAAACAAAAGTGTTAAACAAAAGTGTTAAACAAAAGTGTTAAACAAAAGTGTTAATCAAATGTGTTAAACAAATGTGTTGAATAAATGTGTTGAATAATTAAATGTGTTGAATAAATGTGTTGAATAAATGTGTTGAATAAATGTGTTGAATAAATGTGTTGAATAAATGTGTTGAATAAATGTGTTAAGTAAGTGTGTTAAATAAAAGTGTTAAATAAATGTGTTAAACAAAAGTGTTAAACAAAAGTGTTAAACAAAAGTGTTAAACAAAAGTGTTAAACAAAAGTGTTAAACAAAAATGTTAAACAAAAGTGTTAAACAAAAGTGTTAAACAAAAGTGTTAAACAAAAGTGTTAAACAAAAGTGTTAAACCAATGTGTTGAATAAATGTGTTGAATAAATGTGTTGAATAAATGTGTTGAATAAATGTGTTGAATAAATGTGTTGAATAAATGTGTTGAATAAATGTGTTAAATAAAAGTGTTAAATAAATGTGTTAAGTAAATGTGTTAAATAAATGTGTTAAATAAATGTGTTAAATAAATGTGTGTGTTAAATAAAAGTGTTAAATAAAAGTGTTAAATAAATGTGTTAAATAAATGTGTTAAATAAAAGTGTTAAATAAATGTGTTAAATAAAAGTTTTAAATAAATGTGTTAAATAAAAGTGTTAAATAAATGTGTTAAATAAATGTGTTAAATAAATGTGTTAAGTAAATGTGTTAAATAAATGTGTTAAATAAATGTGTTAAGTAAATGTGTTAAGTAAATGTGTTAAATAAAAGTGTTAAATAAAAGTGTTTGTTAAACAAAAGTGTTGAACAAAAGTGTTAAACAAAAGTGTTAAACAAAAAAAAGTGTTAAACAAAAGTGTTAAACAAAAGTGTTAAACAAAAGTGTTGAATAAATGTGTTGAATAAATGTGTTGAATAAATGTGTTGAATAAATGTGTTGAATAAATGTGTTTAATAAATGTGTTGAATAAATGTGTTAAATAAAAGTGTTAAACAAATGTGTTAAATAAAAGTGTTGAATAAAAGTATTAAATAAATGTGTTAAGTAAATGTGTTAAATAAATGTGTTAAATAAATGTGTTGAATAAATGTGTTAAATAAATGTGTTAAACAAAAGTGTTAAACAAAAGTGTTAAACAAAAGTGTTAAACAAAAGTGTTAAACAAAAGTGTTAAACAAAAGTGTTAAACAAATGTGTTAAATAAATGTGTTAAATAAATGTGTTAAATAAATGTGTTAAATAAATGTGTTAAATAAATGTGTTAAACAAAAGTGTTAAACAAAAGTGTTAAATAAAAGTGTTAAACAAAAGTGTTAAACAAATGTGTTAAACAGATGTGTTAAACAAATGTGTTAAATAAATGTGTTGAATGAATGTGTTGAATGAATGTGTTGAATAAATGTGTTGAATAAATGTGTTGAATAAATGTGTTAAACCAATGTGTTGAATAAATGTGTTGAATAAATGTGTTGAATAAATGTGTTGAATAAATGTGTTGAATAAATGTGTTGAATGAATGTGTTGAATAAATGTGTTGAATAAATGTGTTGAATAAATGTGTTAAACCAATGTGTTGAATAAATGTGTTGAATAAATGTGTTGAATAAATGTGTTGAATAAATGTGTTGAATAAATGTGTTGAATAAATGTGTTGAATAAATGTGTTATATAAAAGGGTTAAATAAAAGTGCTAAATAAATGTGTTAAATAAATGTGTTAAGTAAATGTGTTAAATAAATGTGTTAAATAAATGTAAGTAAATGTGTTAAGTAAATGTGTTAAATAAAAGTGTTAAATAAAAGTGTTTCTTAAACAAAAGTGTTAAACAAAAGTGTTAAACAAAAGTGTTAAACAAACAAAAGTGTTAAGCAAAAGTGTTAAACAAAAGTGTTGAATAAATGTGTTGAATAAATGTGTTAAACAAATGTGTTAAACAAATGTTTTAAACAAATGTGTTAAACAAATGTGTTGAATAAAAGTGTTGAATAAAAGTATTAAATAAATGTTTTAAGTAAATGTGTTGAATAAATGTGTTAAACAAAAGTGTTAAACAAAAGTGTTAAACAAAAGTGTTAAATAAAAGTGTTAAACAAAAGTGTTAAACCGATGTGTTGAATAAATGTGTTGAATAAATGTGTTGAATAAATGTGTTGAATAAATGTGTTGAATAAATGTGTTGAATAAATGTGTTGAATAAATGTGTTGAATAAATGTGTTGAATAAATGTGTTGAATAAGTGTGTTGAATAAATGTGTTGAATAAATGTGTTAAATAAAAGTGTTAAATAAATGTGTTAAATATATGTGTTAAATAAATGTGTGTGTTAAATAAAAGTGTTAAATAAAAGTGTTAAATAAATGTGTTAAATAAAAGTGTTAAATAAATGTGTTAAATAAAAGTTTTAAATAAAAGTGTTAAATAAATGTGTTAAATAAATGTGTTAAATAAATGTGTTAAGTAAATGTGTTAAATAAATGTGTTAAATAAATGTGTTAAGTAAATGTGTTAAGTAAATGTGTTAAATAAAAGTGTTAAATAAAAGTGTTTGTTAAACAAAAGTGTTGAACAAAAGTGTTAAACAAAAGTGTTAAACAAAAGTGTTAAACAAAAGTGTTAAACAAAAGTGTTGAATAAATGTGTTGAATAAATGTGTTTAATAAATGTGTTGAATAAATGTGTTAAATAAAAGTGTTAAACAAAAGTGTTAAACAAAAGTGTTAAACAAATGTGTTAAATAAATGTGTTGTTGAATAAATGTGTAGAATAATTGTGTTGAATAAATGTGTTGAATAAATATGTTGAATAAATGTGTTGAATAAATGTGTTAAACAAATGTGTTAAACAAATGTTTTAAACAAATGTGTTAAACAAATGTGTTGAATAAAAGTGTTGAATAAAAGTATTAAATAAATGTTTTAAGTAAATGTGTTAAATAAATGTGTTAAACCAATGTGTTGAATAAATGTGTTAAATAAAAGTGTTAAATAAAAGTGTTAAATAAAAGGGTTAAATAAAAGTGTTAAATAAATGTGTTAAATAAATGTGTTAAATAAATGTGTTAAATAAATGTGTTAAATAAATGTGTTAAATAAAAGTGTTAAATAAATGTGTTAAATAAATGTGTTAAATAAATGTGTTAAATAAATGTGTTAAATAAATGTGTTAAATAAAAGTGTTAAATAAAAGTGTTAAATAAAAGTGTTAAATAAAAGTGTTAAATAAAAGTGTTAAATAAATGTGTTAAATAAATGTGTTAAATAAATGTGTTAAATAAATGTGTTAAACAAATGTGTTAAACAAAAGTGTTAAACAAAAGTGTTAAACAAAAGTGTTAAACAAAAGTGTTAAACAAATGTGTTAAATAAATGTGTTAAATAAATGTGTTAAATAAATGTGTTAAATAAATGTGTTAAATAAATGTGTTAAATAAAAGTGTTAAATAAATGTGTTAAATAAATGTGTTAAATAAATGTGTTAAATAAAAGTGTTAAATAAAAGTGTTAAATAAATGTGTTAAATAAATGTGTTAAATAAATGTGTTAAATAAATGTGTTAAATAAATGTGTTAAATAAATGTTAAATAAATGTGTTAAATAAATGTGTTAAATAAATGTGTTAAATAAATGTGTTAAATAAATGTGGTAAATAAATGTGGTAAATAAATAAATGTGTTAAATAAATGTGTTAAATAAAAGTGTTAAATAAATGTGTTAAATAAAAGTGTTAAATAAATGTGTTAAATAAATGTGTTAAATAAAAGTGTTAAATAAATGTGTTAAATAAAAGTGTTAAATAAAAGTGTTAAATAAAAGTGTTAAATAAATGTGTTAAATAAATGTGTTAAATAAATGTGTTAAATAAATGTGTTAAATAAAAGTGTTAAATAAAAGTGTTAAATAAAAGTGTTAAATAAAAGTGTTAAATAAATGTGTTAAATAAATGTGTTAAATAAATGTGTTAAATAAAAGTGTTAAATAAATGTGTTAAATAAATGTGTTAAATAAAAGTGTTAAATAAAAGTGTTAAATAAATGTGTTAAATAAATGTGTTAAATAAATGTGTTAAATAAATGTTAAATAAATGTGCTAAATAAATGTGTTAAATAAATGTGTTAAATAAATGTGGTAAATAAATGTGGTAAATAAATGTGTTAAATAAATGTGTAAAATAAATGTGTTAAATAAATGTGTTAAATAAATGTGTTAAATAAAAGTGTTAAATAAAAGTGTTAAATAAAAGTGTTAAATAAAAGTGTTAAATAAAAGTGTTAAATAAATGTGTTAAATTAATGTGTTAAATTAATGTGTTAAATAAATGTGTTAAATAAATGTGTTAAATAAATGTGTTAAATAAATGTGTTAAATAAAAGTGTTAAATAAAAGTGTTAAATAAAAGTGTTAAATAAAAGTGTTAAATAAAAGTGTTAAATAAATGTGTTAAATAAATGTGTTAAATAAATGTGTTAAATAAATGTGTTAAATAAATGTGGTAAATAAATAAATGTGTTAAATAAATGTGTTAAATAAATGTGTTAAATAAAAGTGTTAAATAAAAGTGTTAAATAAATGTGTTAAATAAATGTGTTAAATAAATGTGTTAAATAAATGTGTTAAATAAATGTGTTAAATAAAATAAATGTGTTAAATAAATGTGTTAAATAAATGTGTTAAATAAAAGTGTTAAATAAAAGTGTTAAATAAAAGTGTTAAATAAATGTGTTAAATAAATGTGTTAAATAAAAGTGTTAAATAAAAGTGTTAAATAAAAGTGTTAAATAAAAGTGTTAAATAAAAGTGTTAAATAAAAGTGTTAAATAAAAGTGTTAAATAAAAGTGTTAAATAAAAGTGTTAAATAAAAGTGTTAAATAAATGTGTTAAATAAATGTGTTAAATAAATGTGTTAAATAAATGTGTTAAATAAATGTGTTAAATAAAAGTGTTAAATAAAAGTGTTAAATAAAAGTGTTAAATAAAAGTGTTAAATAAAAGTGTTAAATAAATGTGTTAAATAAATGTGTTAAATAAATGTGTTAAATAAAAGTGTTAAATAAAAGTGTTAAATAAAAGTGTTAAATAAATGTGTTAAATAAATGTGTTAAATAAATGTGTTAAATAAATGTGTTAAATAAATGTGTTAAATAAATGTGTTAAATAAAATAAATGTGTTAAATAAATGTGTTAAATAAATGTGTTAAATAAATGTGTTAAATAAATGTGTTAAATAAATGTGTGTGTTAAATAAAAGTGTTAAATAAAAGTGTTAAATAAAAGTGTTAAATAAAAGTGTTAAATAAAAGTGTTAAATAAAAGTGTTAAATAAAAGTGTTAAATAAAAGTGTTAAATAAAAGTGTTAAATAAATGTGTTAAATAAATGTGTTAAATAAATGTGTTAAATAAATGTGTTAAATAAATGTGTTAAATAAAATAAATGTGTTAAATAAATGTGTTAAATAAATGTGTTAAATAAATGTGTTAAATAAATGTGTTAAATAAATGTGTTAAATAAAAGTGTTAAATAAAAGTGTTAAATAAAAGTGTTAAATAAAAGTGTTAAATAAAAGTGTTAAATAAATGTGTTAAATAAATGTGTTAAATAAATGTGTTAAATAAAAGTGTTAAATAAAAGTGTTAAATAAATGTGTTAAATAAATGTGTTAAATAAATGTGTTAAATAAATGTGTTAAATAAATGTGTTAAATAAATGTGTTAAATAAATGTGTTAAATAAATGTGTTAAATAAATGTGTTAAATAAATGTGTTAAATAAATGTGTTAAATGAATGTGTTAAATGAATGTGTTAAATAAATGTGTTAAATAAAAGTGTTAAATAAAAGTGTTAAATAAAAGTGTTAAATAAAAGTGTTAAATAAAAGTGTTAAATAAAAGTGTTAAATAAATGTGTTAATTAAATGTGTTAATTAAATGTGTTAATTAAATGTGTTAAATAAATGTGTTAAATAAATGTGTTAAATAAAAGTGTTAAATAAAAGTGTTAAATAAAAGTGTTAAATAAATGTGTTAAATAAATGTGTTAAATAAATGTGTTAAATAAATGTGTTAAATAAATGTGTTAAATAAATGTGTTAAATAAATGTGTTAAATAAATGTGTTAAATAAATGTGTTAAATAAATGTGTTAAATAAATGTGTTAAATAAATGTGTTAAATAAATGTGTTAAATAAATGTGTTAAATAAATGTGTTAAATAAATGTGTTATATAAATGTGTTATATAAATGTGTTATATAAATGTGTTATATAAATGTGTTAAATAAATGTGTTAAATAAATGTGTTAAATAAATGTGTTAAATAAATGTGTTAAATAAATGTGTTAAATAAATGTGTTAAATAAATGTGTTAAATAAATGTGTTATATAAATGTGTTATATAAATGTGTTATATAAATGTGTTAAATAAATGTGTTAAATAAATGTGTTAAATAAATGTGTTAAATAAATGTGTTAAATAAATGTGTTAAATAAATGTGTTAAATAAATGTGTTAAATAAATGTGTTAAATAAATGTGTTAAATAAATGTGTTAAATAAATGTGTTAAATAAAAGTGTTAAATAAAAGTGTTAAATAAAAGTGTTAAATAAATGTGTTAAATAAATGTGTTAAATAAATGTGTTAAATAAATGTGTTAAATAAATGTGTTAAATAAATGTGTTAAATAAATGTGTTAAATAAATGTGTTAAATAAATGTGTTATATAAATGTGTTAAATAAATGTGGTAAATAAATGTGTTAAATAAATGTGTTAAATAAATGTGGTAAATAAATAAATGTGTTAAATAAATGTGTTAAATAAATGTGTTAAATAAATGTGTTAAATAAATGTGTTAAATAAATGTGTTAAATAAATGTGGTAAATAAATAAATGTGTTAAATAAATGTGTTAAATAAATGTGTTAAATAAATGTGTTAAATAAATGTTAAATAAATGTGTTAAATAAATGTGTTAAATAAATGTGTTAAATAAATGTGGTAAATAAATGTGTTAAATAAATGTGGTAAATAAATGTGGTAAATAAATAAATGTGTTAAATAAATGTGTTAAATAAATGTGTTAAATAAAAGTGTTAAATAAAAGTGTTAAATAAAAGTGTTAAATAAAAGTGTTAAATAAAAGTGTTAAATAAAAGTGTTAAATAAATGTGTTAAATAAATGTGTTAAATAAATGTGTTAAATAAATGTGTTAAATAAATGTGTTAAATAAATGTGTTAAATAAATGTGTTAAATAAATGTGTTAAATAAATGTGTTAAATAAAAGTGTTAAATAAATGTGTTAAATAAAATAAATGTGTTAAATAAATGTGTTAAATAAATGTGTTAAATAAATGTGTTAAATAAATGTGTTAAATAAATGTGTTAAATAAAAGTGTTAAATAAAAGTGTTAAATAAATGTGTTAAATAAATGTGTTAAATAAATGTGTTAAATAAATGTGTTAAATAAATGTGTTAAATAAATGTGTTAAACAAAAGTATTAAACAAAAGTGTTAAACAAAAGTGTTAAACAAATCTGTTAAATAAATGTGTTAAATAAATGTGTTAAATAAATGTGTTAAATAAAAGTGTTAAATAAAAGTGTTAAATAAAAGTGTTAAATAAATGTGTTAAATAAATGTGTTAAATAAAAGTGTTAAATAAAAGTGTTAAATAAATGTGTTAAATAAATGTGTTAAATAAAAGTGTTAAATAAAAGTGTTAAATAAATGTGTTAAATAAATGTGTTAAATAAATGTGTTAAATAAATGTGTTAAATAAATGTTAAATAAATGTGTTAAATAAATGTGTTATATAAATGTGTTAAATAAATGTGGTAAATAAATGTGTAAAATAAATGTGTAAAATAAATGTGTTAAATAAATGTGTTAAATAAATGTGTTAAATAAAAGTGTTAAATAAAAGTGTTAAATAAAAGTGTTAAATAAAAGTGTTAAATAAATGTGTTAAATAAATGTGTTAAATAAATGTGTTAAATAAATGTGTTAAATAAATGTGTTAAATAAATGTGTTAAATAAATGTGTTAAATAAATGTGTTAAATAAATGTGTTAAATAAATGTGTTAAATAAATGTGTTAAATAAATGTGTTAAATAAATGTGTTAAATAAATGTGTTAAATAAATGTGTTAAATAAAAGTGTTAAATAAAAGTGTTAAATAAAAGTGTTAAATAAAAGTGTTAAATAAATGTGTTAAATAAATGTGTTAAATAAATGTGTTAAATAAATGTGTTAAATAAATGTGTTAAATAAATGTGTTAAATAAATGTGTTAAATAAGCGTGGTAAATAAGCGTGGTAAATAAATGTGGTAAATAAATAAATGTGTTAAATAAATGTGTTAAATAAATGTGTTAAATAAAAGTGTTAAATAAAAGTGTTAAATAAATGTGTTAAATAAATGTGTTAAATAAATGTGTTAAATAAATGTGTTAAATAAATGTGTTAAATAAATGTGTTAAATAAATGTGTTAAATAAAATAAATGTGTTAAATAAATGTGTTAAATAAATGTGTTAAATAAATGTGTTAAATAAATGTGTTAAATAAATGTGTTAAATAAATGTGTTAAATAAATGTGTTAAATAAATGTGTTAAATAAATGTGTTAAATAAATGTGTTAAATAAATGTGTTAAATAAAATAAATGTGTTAAATAAAATAAATGTGTTAAATAAAATAAATGTGTTAAATAAATGTGTTAAATAAATGTGTTAAATAAATGTGTTAAATAAATGTGTTAAATAAATGTGTTAAATAAATGTGTTAAATAAATGTGTTAAATAAATGTGTTAAATAAATGTGTTAAATAAAAGTGTTAAATAAAAGTGTTAAATAAATGTGTTAAATAAATGTGTTAAATAAATGTGTTAAATAAATGTGTTAAATAAATGTGTTAAATAAATGTGTTAAATAAAAGTGTTAAATAAAAGTGTTAAATAAAAGTGTTAAATAAAAGTGTTAAATAAATGTGTTAAATAAATGTGTTAAATAAATGTGTTAAATAAATGTGTTAAATAAATGTGTTAAATAAATGTGTTAAATAAATGTGTTAAATAAATGTGTTAAATAAATGTGTTAAATAAATGTGTTAAATAAATGTGTTAAATAAATGTGTTAAATAAATGTGTTAAATAAATGTGTTAAATAAAAGTGTTAAATAAAAGTGTTAAATAAAAGTGTTAAATAAAAGTGTTAAATAAATGTGTTAAATAAATGTGTTAAATAAATATGGTAAATAAATGTGGTAAATAAATAAATGTGTTAAATAAATGTGTTAAATAAATGTGTTAAATAAATGTGTTAAATAAATGTGTTAAATAAATGTGTTAAATAAATGTGTTAAATAAAAGTGTTAAATAAATGTGTGTGTTAAATAAATGTGTTAAATAAATGTGTTAAATAAAAGTGTTAAATAAATGTGTTAAATAAAAGTGTTAAATAAATGTGTTAAATAAATGTGTTAAATAAAAGTGTTAAATAAATGTGTTAAATAAATGTGTTAAATAAAAGTGTTAAATAAAAGTGTTAAATAAAAGTGTTAAATAAAAGTGTTAAATAAAAGTGTTAAATAAAAGTGTTAAATAAAAGTGTTAAATAAAAGTGTTAAATAAATGTGTTAAATAAATGTGTTAAATAAATGTGTTAAATAAATGTGTTAAATAAATGTGTTAAATAAATGTGTTAAATAAATGTGTTAAATAAATGTGTTAAATAAATGTGTTAAATAAATGTGTTAAATAAATGTGTTAAATAAATGTGTTAAACAAAAGTGTTAAACAAAAGTGTTAAACAAAAGTGTTAAACAAATGTGTTAAATAAATGTGTTAAATAAATGTGTTAAATAAAAGTGTTAAATAAATGTGTTAAATAAATGTGTTAAATAAATGTGTTAAATAAAAGTGTTAAATAAATGTGTTAAATAAATGTGTTAAATAAATGTGTTAAATAAATGTGTTAAATAAATGTGTTAAATAAATGTGTTAAATAAAAGTGTTAAATAAAAGTGTTAAATAAAAGTGTTAAATAAATGTGTTAAATAAATGTGTTAAATAAATGTGTTAAATAAATGTGTTAAATAAATGTGTTAAATAAATGTGTTAAATAAATGTGTTAAATAAATTTGGTAAATAAATGTGTTAAATAAATGTGGTAAATAAATGTGGTAAATAAATAAATGTGTTAAATAAATGTGTTAAATAAATGTGTTAAATAAATGTGTGTGTTAAATAAATGTGTTAAATAAATGTGTTAAATAAAAGTGTTAAATAAAAGTGTTAAATAAAAGTGTTAAATAAAAGTGTTAAATAAAAGTGTTAAATAAAAGTGTTAAATAAAAGTGTTAAATAAAAGTGTTAAATAAAAGTGTTAAATAAATGTGTTAAATAAATGTGTTAAATAAAAGTGTTAAATAAAAGTGTTAAATAAAAGTGTTAAATAAAAGTGTTAAATAAAAGTGTTAAATAAAAGTGTTAATTAAATGTGTTAATTAAATGTGTTAAATAAATGTGTTAAATAAATGTGTTAAATAAAAGTGTTAAATAAAAGTGTTAAATAAAAGTGTTAAATAAAAGTGTTAAATAAAAGTGTTAAATAAATGTGTTAATTAAATGTGTTAAATAAATGTGTTAAATAAATGTGTTAAATAAATGTGTTAAATAAATGTGTTAAATAAATGTGTTAAATAAAATAAATGTGTTAAATAAAATAAATGTGTTAAATAAATGTGTTAAATAAATGTGTTAAATAAATGTGTTAAATAAATGTGTTAAATAAATGTGTTAAATAAATGTGTTAAATAAATGTGTTAAATAAATGTGTTAAATAAATGTGTTAAATAAATGTGTTAAATAAATGTGTTAAATAAAAGTGTTAAATAAAAGTGTTAAATAAATGTGTTAAATAAAAGTGTTAAATAAAAGTGTTAAATAAATGTGTTAAATAAATGTGTTAAATAAATGTGTTAAATAAAAGTGTTAAATAAAAGTGTTAAATAAAAGTGTTAAATAAAAGTGTTAAATAAATGTGTTAAATAAATGTGTTAAATAAATGTGTTAAATAAATGTGTTAAATAAATGTGTTAAATAAATGTGTTAAATAAATGTGTTAAATAAATGTGTTAAATAAAAGTGTTAAATAAATGTGTTAATAAATGTGTTAAATAAAAGTGTTAAATAAATGTGTTAAATAAAAGTGTTAAATAAAAGTGTTAAATAAATGTGTTAAATAAAAGTGTTAAATAAAAGTGTTAAATAAAAGTGTTAAATAAAAGTGTTAAATAAAAGTGTTAAATAAAAGTGTTAAATAAAAGTGTTAAATAAAAGTGTTAAATAAAAGTGTTAAATAAATGTGTTAAATAAATGTGTTAAATAAATGTGTTAAATAAATGTGTTAAACAAATGTGTTAAACAAAAGTGTTAAACAAAAGTGTTAAACAAAAGTGTTAAACAAATGTGTTAAATAAATGTGTTAAATAAATGTGTTAAATAAAAGTGTTAAATAAATGTGTTAAATAAATGTGTTAAATAAATGTGTTAAATAAAAGTGTTAAATAAATGTGTTAAATAAATGTGTTAAATAAATGTGTTAAATAAAAGTGTTAAATAAATGTGTTAAATAAAAGTGTTAAATAAAAGTGTTAAATAAAAGTGTTAAATAAATGTGTTAAATAAATGTGTTAAATAAATGTGTTAAATAAATGTGTTAAATAAATGTGTTAAATAAATGTGTTAAATAAATGTGTTAAATAAATGTGTTAAATAAATGTGTTAAATAAATGTGGTAAATAAATGAGGTAAATAGATGTGGTAAATAAATAAATGTGTTAAATAAATGTGTTAAATAAATGTGTTAAATAAAAGTGTTAAATAAAAGTGTTAAATAAAAGTGTTAAATAAAAGTGTTAAATAAAAGTGTTAAATAAAAGTGTTAATTAAATGTGTTAAATAAATGTGTTAAATAAATGTGTTAAATAAATGTGTTAAATAAAAGTGTTAAATAAAAGTGTTAAATAAAAGTGTTAAATAAAAGTGTTAAATAAAAGTGTTAAATAAAAGTGTTAAATAAAAGTGTTAAATAAATGTGTTAAATAAATGTGTTAAATAAATGTGTTAAATAAATGTGTTAAATAAATGTGTTAAATAAATGTGTTAAATAAATGTGTTAAATAAAAGTGTTAAATAAAAGTGTTAAATAAATGTGTTAAATAAATGTGTTAAATAAATGTGTTAAATAAAAGTGTTAAATAAAAGTGTTAAATAAAAGTGTTAAATAAAAGTGTTAAATAAAAGTGTTAAATAAAAGTGTTAAATAAAAGTGTTAAATAAATGTGTTAAATAAATGTGTTAAATAAATGTGTTAAATAAATGTGTTAAATAAATGTGTTAAATAAATGTGTTAAATAAATGTGTTAAATAAATGTGTTAAATAAATGTGTTAAATAAATGTGTTAAATAAAAGTGTTAAATAAAAGTGTTAAATAAAAGTGTTAAATAAAAGTGTTAAATAAATGTGTTAAATAAATGTGTTAAATAAATGTGTTAAATAAATGTGTTAAATAAATGTGTTAAATAAATGTGTTAAATAAGCGTGGTAAATAAGCGTGGTAAATAAATGTGGTAAATAAATAAATGTGTTAAATAAATGTGTTAAATAAATGTGTTAAATAAAAGTGTTAAATAAAAGTGTTAAATAAATGTGTTAAATAAATGTGTTAAATAAATGTGTTAAATAAATGTGTTAAATAAATGTGTTAAATAAATGTGTTAAATAAATGTGTTAAATAAATGTGTTAAATAAAATAAATGTGTTAAATAAATGTGTTAAATAAATGTGTTAAATAAATGTGTTAAATAAATGTGTTAAATAAATGTGTTAAATAAATGTGTTAAATAAATGTGTTAAATAAATGTGTTAAATAAAATAAATGTGTTAAATAAAATAAATGTGTTAAATAAAATAAATGTGTTAAATAAATGTGTTAAATAAATGTGTTAAATAAATGTGTTAAATAAATGTGTTAAATAAATGTGTTAAATAAATGTGTTAAATAAATGTGTTAAATAAATGTGTTAAATAAATGTGTTAAATAAAAGTGTTAAATAAAAGTGTTAAATAAATGTGTTAAATAAATGTGTTAAATAAATGTGTTAAATAAATGTGTTAAATAAATGTGTTAAATAAATGTGTTAAATAAATGTGTTAAATAAAAGTGTTAAATAAAAGTGTTAAATAAAAGTGTTAAATAAAAGTGTTAAATAAATGTGTTAAATAAATGTGTTAAATAAATGTGTTAAATAAATGTGTTAAATAAATGTGTTAAATAAATGTGTTAAATAAATGTGTTAAATAAATGTGTTAAATAAATGTGTTAAATAAATGTGTTAAATAAATGTGTTAAATAAATGTGTTAAATAAATGTGTTAAATAAATGTGTTAAATAAATGTGTTAAATAAAAGTGTTAAATAAAAGTGTTAAATAAAAGTGTTAAATAAAAGTGTTAAATAAATGTGTTAAATAAATGTGTTAAATAAATATGGTAAATAAATGTGGTAAATAAATAAATGTGTTAAATAAATGTGTTAAATAAATGTGTTAAATAAATGTGTTAAATAAATGTGTTAAATAAATGTGTTAAATAAATGTGTTAAATAAAAGTGTTAAATAAATGTGTGTGTTAAATAAATGTGTTAAATAAATGTGTTAAATAAAAGTGTTAAATAAATGTGTTAAATAAAAGTGTTAAATAAATGTGTTAAATAAATGTGTTAAATAAAAGTGTTAAATAAATGTGTTAAATAAATGTGTTAAATAAAAGTGTTAAATAAAAGTGTTAAATAAAAGTGTTAAATAAAAGTGTTAAATAAAAGTGTTAAATAAAAGTGTTAAATAAAAGTGTTAAATAAAAGTGTTAAATAAAAGTGTTAAATAAATGTGTTAAATAAATGTGTTAAATAAATGTGTTAAATAAATGTGTTAAATAAATGTGTTAAATAAATGTGTTAAATAAATGTGTTAAATAAATGTGTTAAATAAATGTGTTAAATAAATGTGTTAAATAAATGTGTTAAATAAATGTGTTAAACAAAAGTGTTAAACAAAAGTGTTAAACAAAAGTGTTAAACAAATGTGTTAAATAAATGTGTTAAATAAATGTGTTAAATAAAAGTGTTAAATAAATGTGTTAAATAAATGTGTTAAATAAATGTGTTAAATAAAAGTGTTAAATAAATGTGTTAAATAAATGTGTTAAATAAATGTGTTAAATAAATGTGTTAAATAAATGTGTTAAATAAAAGTGTTAAATAAAAGTGTTAAATAAAAGTGTTAAATAAATGTGTTAAATAAATGTGTTAAATAAATGTGTTAAATAAATGTGTTAAATAAATGTGTTAAATAAATGTGTTAAATAAATGTGTTAAATAAATTTGGTAAATAAATGTGTTAAATAAATGTGGTAAATAAATGTGGTAAATAAATAAATGTGTTAAATAAATGTGTTAAATAAATGTGTTAAATAAATGTGTGTGTTAAATAAATGTGTTAAATAAATGTGTTAAATAAAAGTGTTAAATAAAAGTGTTAAATAAAAGTGTTAAATAAAAGTGTTAAATAAAAGTGTTAAATAAAAGTGTTAAATAAAAGTGTTAAATAAAAGTGTTAAATAAAAGTGTTAAATAAATGTGTTAAATAAATGTGTTAAATAAAAGTGTTAAATAAAAGTGTTAAATAAAAGTGTTAAATAAAAGTGTTAAATAAAAGTGTTAATTAAATGTGTTAATTAAATGTGTTAAATAAATGTGTTAAATAAATGTGTTAAATAAAAGTGTTAAATAAAAGTGTTAAATAAAAGTGTTAAATAAAAGTGTTAAATAAAAGTGTTAAATAAATGTGTTAATTAAATGTGTTAAATAAATGTGTTAAATAAATGTGTTAAATAAATGTGTTAAATAAATGTGTTAAATAAATGTGTTAAATAAATGTGTTAAATAAAATAAATGTGTTAAATAAAATAAATGTGTTAAATAAATGTGTTAAATAAATGTGTTAAATAAATGTGTTAAATAAATGTGTTAAATAAATGTGTTAAATAAATGTGTTAAATAAATGTGTTAAATAAATGTGTTAAATAAATGTGTTAAATAAATGTGTTAAATAAATGTGTTAAATAAAAGTGTTAAATAAAAGTGTTAAATAAATGTGTTAAATAAAAGTGTTAAATAAATGTGTTAAATAAATGTGTTAAATAAATGTGTTAAATAAAAGTGTTAAATAAAAGTGTTAAATAAAAGTGTTAAATAAAAGTGTTAAATAAATGTGTTAAATAAATGTGTTAAATAAATGTGTTAAATAAATGTGTTAAATAAATGTGTTAAATAAATGTGTTAAATAAATGTGTTAAATAAATGTGTTAAATAAAAGTGTTAAATAAATGTGTTAAATAAATGTGTTAAATAAAAGTGTTAAATAAATGTGTTAAATAAAAGTGTTAAATAAAAGTGTTAAATAAATGTGTTAAATAAAAGTGTTAAATAAAAGTGTTAAATAAAAGTGTTAAATAAAAGTGTTAAATAAAAGTGTTAAATAAAAGTGTTAAATAAAAGTGTTAAATAAAAGTGTTAAATAAAAGTGTTAAATAAATGTGTTAAATAAATGTGTTAAATAAATGTGTTAAATAAATGTGTTAAACAAATGTGTTAAACAAAAGTGTTAAACAAAAGTGTTAAACAAAAGTGTTAAACAAATGTGTTAAATAAATGTGTTAAATAAATGTGTTAAATAAATGTGTTAAATAAAAGTGTTAAATAAATGTGTTAAATAAATGTGTTAAATAAATGTGTTAAATAAAAGTGTTAAATAAATGTGTTAAATAAATGTGTTAAATAAATGTGTTAAATAAAAGTGTTAAATAAATGTGTTAAATAAAAGTGTTAAATAAAAGTGTTAAATAAAAGTGTTAAATAAATGTGTTAAATAAATGTGTTAAATAAATGTGTTAAATAAATGTGTTAAATAAATGTGTTAAATAAATGTGTTAAATAAATGTGTTAAATAAATGTGTTAAATAAATGTGTTAAATAAATGTGGTAAATAAATGAGGTAAATAGATGTGGTAAATAAATAAATGTGTTAAATAAATGTGTTAAATAAATGTGTTAAATAAAAGTGTTAAATAAAAGTGTTAAATAAAAGTGTTAAATAAAAGTGTTAAATAAAAGTGTTAAATAAAAGTGTTAATTAAATGTGTTAAATAAATGTGTTAAATAAATGTGTTAAATAAATGTGTTAAATAAAAGTGTTAAATAAAAGTGTTAAATAAAAGTGTTAAATAAAAGTGTTAAATAAAAGTGTTAAATAAAAGTGTTAAATAAAAGTGTTAAATAAAAGTGTTAAATAAATGTGTTAAATAAATGTGTTAAATAAATGTGTTAAATAAATGTGTTAAATAAATGTGTTAAATAAATGTGTTAAATAAAAGTGTTAAATAAAAGTGTTAAATAAATGTGTTAAATAAATGTGTTAAATAAATGTGTTAAATAAAAGTGTTAAATAAAAGTGTTAAATAAAAGTGTTAAATAAAAGTGTTAAATAAAAGTGTTAAATAAAAGTGTTAAATAAAAGTGTTAAATAAATGTGTTAAATAAATGTGTTAAATAAATGTGTTAAATAAATGTGTTAAATAAATGTGTTAAATAAATGTGTTAAATAAATGTGTTAAATAAATGTGTTAAATAAATGTGTTAAATAAATGTGTTAAATAAATGTGTTAAATAAATGTGTTAAATAAATGTGTTAAATAAAAGTGTTAAATAAATGTTTTAAATAAAATAAATGTGTTAAATAAATGTGTTAAATAAATGTGTTAAATAAATGTGTTAAATAAATGTGTTAAATAAATGTGTTAAATAAAAGTGTTAAATAAAAGTGTTAAATAAAAGTGTTAAATAAATGTGTTAAATAAATGTGTTAAATAAATGTGTTAAATAAATGTGTTAAATAAATGTGTTAAATAAATGTGTTAAATAAATGTGTTAAATAAATGTGTTAAATAAATGTGTTAAATAAATGTGTTAAATAAATGTGTTAAATAAATGTGTTAAATAAATGTGTTAAATAAATGTGTTAAATAAATGTGTTAAATAAATGTGTTAAATAAATGTGTTAAATAAATGTGTTAAATAAATGTGTTAAATAAAAGTGTTAAATAAAAGTGTTAAATAAAAGTGTTAAATAAATGTGTTAAATAAAAGTGTTAAATAAATGTGTTAAATAAAAGTGTTAAATAAAAGTGTTAAATAAAAGTGTTAAATAAAAGTGTTAAATAAAAGTGTTAAATAAAAGTGTTAAATAAAAGTGTTAAATAAATGTGTTAAATAAATGTGTTAAATAAATGTGTTAAATAAATGTGGTAAATAAATGTGGTAAATAAATGTGTTAAATAAATGTGTTAAATAAATGTGTTAAATAAATGTGTTAAATAAATGTGTTAAATAAATGTGTTAAATAAATGTGTTAAATAAATGTGTTAAATAAATGTGTTAAATAAATGTGTTAAATAAAAGTGTTAAATAAAAGTGTTAAATAAAAGTGTTAAATAAATGTGTTAAATAAATGTGTTAAATAAATGTGTTAAATAAATGTGTTAAATAAATGTGGTAAATAAAAGTGGTAAATAAATAAATGTGTTAAATAAATGTGTTAAATAAATGTGTTAAATAAATGTGTTAAATAAATGTGTTAAATAAATGTGTTAAATAAATGTGTGTGTTAAATAAATGTGTTAAATAAATGTGTTAAATAAATGTGTTAAATAAAAGTGTTAAATAAATGTGTTAAATAAATGTGTTAAATAAAAGTGTTAAATAAATGTGTTAAATAAATGTGTTAAATAAAAGTGTTAAATAAAAGTGTTAAATAAATGTGTTAAATAAAAGTGTTAAATAAAAGTGTTAAATAAAAGTGTTAAATAAAAGTGTTAAATAAATGTGTTAAATAAATGTGTTAAATAAATGTGTTAAATAAATGTGTTAAATAATGTGTTAAATAAATGTGTTAAATAAATGTGTTAAACAAAAGTGTTAAACAAAAGTGTTAAACAAAAGTGTTAAACAAATGTGTTAAATAAATGTGTTAAATAAATGTGTTAAATAAATGTGTTAAATAAAAGTGTTAAATAAATGTGTTAAATAAATGTGTTAAATAAATGTGTTAAATAAAAGTGTTAAATAAATGTGTTAAATAAATGTGTTAAATAAATGTGTTAAATAAATGTGTTAAATAAAAGTGTTAAATAAATGTGTTAAATAAATGTGTTAAATAAATGTGTTAAATAAAAGTGTTAAATAAAAGTGTTAAATAAAAGTGTTAAATAAATGTGTTAAATAAATGTGTTAAATAAATGTGTTAAATAAATGTGTTAAATAAATGTGTTAAATAAATGTGTTAAATAAATGTGTTAAATAAATGTGGTAAATAAATGTGTTAAATAAATGTGGTAAATAAATGTGGTAAATAAATAAATGTGTTAAATAAATGTGTTAAATAAATGTGTTAAATAAATGTGTGTGTTAAATAAATGTGTTAAATAAAAGTGTTAAATAAATGTGTTAAATAAAAGTGTTAAATAAAAATGTTAAATAAAAGTGTTTAAATAAAAGTGTTAAATAAAAGTGTTAAATAAATGTGTTAAATAAATGTGTTAAATAAATTTGTTAAATAAAAGTGTTAAATAAAAGTGTTAAATAAAAGTGTTAAATAAAAGTGTTAAATAAAAGTGTTAAATAAAAGTGTTAAATAAATGTGTTAATTAAATGTGTTAAATAAATGTGTTAAATAAATGTGTTAAATAAATGTGTTAAATAAATGTGTTAAATAAATGTGTTAAATAAATGTGTTAAATAAATGTGTTAAATAAATGTGTTAAATAAATGTGTTAAATAAATGTGTTAAATAAATGTGTTAAATAAATGTGTTAAATAAATGTGTTAAATAAATGTGTTAAATAAATGTGTTAAATAAATGTGTTAAATAAATGTGTTAAATAAATGTGTTAAATAAATGTGTTAAATAAATGTGTTAAATAAATGTGTTAAATAAATGTGTTAAATAAAAGTGTTAAATAAAAGTGTTAAATAAAAGTGTTAAATAAAAGTGTTAAATAAATGTGTTAAATAAATGTGTTAAATAAATGTGTTAAATAAAAGTGTTAAATAAAAGTGTTAAATAAAAGTGTTAAATAAATGTGTTAAATAAATGTGTTAAATAAATGTGTTAAATAAATGTGTTAAATAAATGTGTTAAATAAATGTGTTAAATAAATGTGTTAAATAAATGTGTTAAATAAATGTGTTAAATAAATGTGTTAAATAAATGTGTTAAATAAAAGTGTTAAATAAATGTGTTAAATAAATGTGTTAAATAAATGTGTTAAATAAATGTGTTAAATAAATGTGTTAAATAAATGTGTTAAATAAATGTGTTAAATAAATGTGTTAAATAAATGTGTTAAATAAATGTGTTAAATAAATGTGTTAAATAAAAGTGTTAAATAAAAGTGTTAAATAAATGTGTTAAATAAATGTGTTAAATAAATGTGTTAAATAAATGTGTTAAATAAATGTGTTAAATAAATGTGTTAAATAAATGTGTTAAATAAATGTGTTAAATAAATGTGTTAAATAAAATAAATGTGTTAAATAAATGTGTTAAATAAATGTGTTAAATAAATGTGTTAAATAAATGTGTTAAATAAATGTGTTAAATAAATGTGTTAAATAAATGTGTTAAATAAATGTGTTAAATAAATGTGTTAAATAAATGTGTTAAATAAATGTGTTAAATAAATGTGTTAAATAAAAGTGTTAAATAAAAGTGTTAAATAAATGTGTTAAATAAATGTGTTAAATAAATGTGTTAAATAAATGTGTTAAATAAATGTGTTAAATAAATGTGTTAAATAAATGTGTTAAATAAATGTGTTAAATAAATGTGGTAAATAAATGTGTTAAATAAATGTGGTAAATAAATGTGGTAAATAAATGTGGTAAATAAATAAATGTGTTAAATAAATGTGTTAAATAAATGTGTTAAATAAATGTGTTAAATAAATGTGTTAAATAAAAGTGTTAAATAAAAGTGTTAAATAAAAGTGTTAAATAAAAGTGTTAAATAAATGTGTTAAATAAATGTGTTAAATGAATGTGTTAAATAAAAGTGTTAAATAAAAGTGTTAAATAAATGTGTTAAATAAATGTGTTAAATGAATGTGTTAAATAAAATGTGTTAAATAAATGTGTTAAATAAATGTGTTAAATAAATGTGTTAAATAAAATAAATGTGTTAAATAAATGTGTTAAATAAATGTGTTAAATAAATGTGTTAAATAAATGTGTTAAATAAATGTGTTAAATAAATGTGTTAAATAAATGTGTTAAATAAATGTGTTAAATAAATGTGTTAAATAAATGTGTTAAATAATGTGTTAAATAAATGTGTTAAATAAATGTGTTAAATAAAAGTGTTAAATAAAAGTGTTAAATAAAAGTGTTAAATAAATGTGTTAAATAAAAGTGTTAAATAAAAGTGTTAAATAAATGTGTTAAATAAAAGTGTTAAATAAAAGTGTTAAATAAAAGTGTTAAATAAAAGTGTTAAATAAAAGTGTTAAATAAAAGTGTTAAATAAAAGTGTTAAATAAAAGTGTTAAATAAAAGTGTTAAATAAATGTGTTAAATAAATGTGTTAAATAAAAGTGTTAAATAAAAGTGTTAAATAAATGTGTTAAATAAATGTGTTAAATAAATGTGTTAAATAAATGTGTTAAATAAATGTGTTAAATAAATGTGTTAAATAAATGTGTTAAATAAATGTGTTAAATAAATGTGTTAAATAAATGTGTTAAATAAATGTGTTAAATAAATGTGTTAAATAAATGTGTTAAATAAATGTGTTAAATAAATGTGTTAAATAAATGTGTTAAATAAATGTGTTAAATAAATGTGTTAAATAAAAGTGTTAAATAAAAGTGTTAAATAAATGTGTTAAATAAATGTGTTAAATAAAAGTGTTAAATAAATGTGTTAAATAAAAGTGTTAAATAAATGTGTTAAATAAATGTGTTAAATAAATGTGTTAAATAAATGTGTTAAATAAATGTGTTAAATAAATGTGTTAATAATGTGTTAATAAATGTGTTAAATAAATGTGTTAAATAAATGTGTTAAATAAATGTGTTAAATAAATGTGTTAAATAAAAGTGTTAAATAAATGTGTTAAATAAAAGTGTTAAATAAATGTGTTAAATAAATGTGTTAAATAAATGTGTTAAATAAAAGTGTTAAATAAAAGTGTTAAATAAAAGTGTTAAATAAAGTGTTAAATAAATGTGTTAAATAAATGAGTTAAATAAATGAGTTAAATAAATGTGTTAAATAAATGTGTTAAATAATGTGGTAAATAAATAATGTGTTAAATAAATAAATGTGTTAAATAAATGTGTTAAATAAATGTGTTAAATAAATGTGTTAAATAAATGTGTTAAATAAATGTGTTAAATAAATGTGTTAAATAAATGTGTTAAATAAATGTGTTAAATAAATGTGTTAAATAAATGTGTTAAATAAATGTGTTAATAAATGTGTTAAATAAATGTGTTAAATAAATGTGTTAAATAAATGTGTTAAATAAAAGTGTTAAATAAAAGTGTTAAATAAAAGTGTTAAATAAAAGTGTTAAATAAATGTGTTAAATAAATGTGTTAAATAAATGTGTTAAATAAATGTGTTAAATAAATGTGTTAAATAAATGTGTTAAATAAATGTGTTAAATAAATGTGTTAAATAATGTGTTAAATAAATGTGTTAAATAATGTGTTAAATAAATGTGTTAAATAAATGTGTTAAATAAATGTGTTAAATAAATGTGTTAAATAAAAGTGTTAAATAAATGTGTTAAATAAATGTGTTAAATAAATGTGTGTAATAAAGTGTTAAATAAATGTGTTAAATAAAAGTGTTAAATAAATGTGTTAAATAAATGTGTTAAATAAAAGTGTTAAATAAAAGTGTTAAATAAAAGTGTTAAATAAAAGTGTTAAATAAAAGTGTTAAATAAATGTGTTAAATAAATGTGTTAAATAAATGTGTTAAATAAATGTGTTAAATAAATGTGTTAAATAAATGTGTTAAATAAATGTGTTAAATAAATGTGTTAAATAAATGTGTTAAATAATGTGTTAAATAAAGTGTTAAATAAAAGTGTTAAATAAAAGTGTTAAATAAATGTGTTAAATAATGTGTTAAATAAATGTGTTAAATAAATGTGTTAAATAAATGTGTTAAATAAATGTGTTAAATAAATGTGGTAAATAATGTGGTAAATAAATGTTGGTAAATAAATGTGGTAAATAAATGTGGTAAATAAATAAATGTGTTAAATAAATGTGTTAAATAAATGTGTTAAATAAATGTGTTAAATAAATGTGTTAAATAAATGTGTTAAATAAATGTGTTAAATAAATGTGTTAAATAAATGTGTTAAATAAATGTGTTAAATAAAAGTGTTAAATAAATGTGTTAAATAAATGTGTTAAATAAATGTGTTAAATAAATGTGTTAAATAAATGTGTTAAATAAATGTGTTAAATAAATGTGTTAAATAAATGTGTTAAATAAATGTGTTAAATAAATGTGTTAAATAAAATAATGTGTTAAATAAATGTGTTAAATAAATGTGTTAAATAAATGTGTTAAATAAATGTGTTAAATAAAAGTGTTAAATAAAAGTGTTAAATAAATGTGTTAAATAAATGTGTTAAATAAATGTGTTAAATAAAAGTGTTAATAAAGTGTTAAATAAATGTGTTAAATAAAAGTGTTAAATAAAAGTGTTAAATAAAAGTGTTAAATAAAGTGTTAAATAAAAGTGTTAAATAAAAGTGTTAAATAAATGTGTTAAATAAATGTGTTAAATAATGTGTTAAATAAATGTGTTAAATAAATGTGTTAAATAAATGTGTTAAATAAATGTGTTAAATAAATGTGTTAAATAAATGTGTTAAATAAATGTGTTAAATAAATGTGTTAAATAAAAGTGTTAAATAAATGTGTTAAATAAATGTGTTAAATAAATGTGTTAAATAAATGTGTTAAATAAATGTGTTAAATAAATGTGTTAAATAAATGTGTTAAATAAATGTGTTAAATAAATGTGTTAAATAAATGTGTTAAATAAAAGTGTTAAATAAATGTGTTAAATAAAAGTTTTAAATAAATGTGTTAAATAAATGTGTTAAATAAATGTGTTAAATAAATGTGTCAAATAAAAGTGTTAAATAAAAGTGTTAATAAATGTGTTAAATAAAGTGTTAAATAAAAGTGTTAAATAAAAGTGTTAAATAAAAGTGTTAAATAAAAGTGTTAAATAAAAGTGTTAAATAAATGTGTTAAATAAATGTGTTAAATAAATGTGTTAAATAAATGTGTTAAATAAATGTGTTAAATAAATGTGTTAAATAAATGTGTTAAATAAAAGTGTTAAATAAAAGTGTTAATTAAAAGTGTTAAATAAAAGTGTTAAATAAAAGTGTTAAATGAATGTGTTAAATAAATGTGTTAAATAAATGTGTTAAATAAATGTGTTAAATAAATGTGTTAAATAAAAGTGTTAAATAAATGTGTCAAATAAATGTGTTAAATAAATGTGTTAAATAAATGTGTTAAATAAATGTGTTAAATAAATGTGTTAAATAAATGTGTTAAATAAATGTGTTAAATAAATGTGTTAAATAAATGTGTTAAATAAATGTGTTAAATAAAAGTGTTAAATAAACGTCTTAAATAAACGTGTTAAATAAACGTGTTAAATAAACGTGTTAAATAAATGTGTTAAATAAAAGTGTTAAATAAAAGTGTTAAATAAAAGTGTTAAATAAAAGTGTTAAATAATGTGTTAAATAAATGTGTTAAATAAATGTGTTAAATAAATGTGTTAAATAAATGTGTTAAATAAATGTGTTAAATAAATGTGTTAAATAAATGTGTTAAATAAATGTGTTAAATAAATGTGTTAAATAAATGTGTTAAATAAATGTGTTAAATAAATGTGTTAAATAAAAGTGTTAAATAAAAGTGTTAAATAAAAGTGTTAAATAAAAGTGTTAAATAAATGTGTTAAATAAATGTGTTAAATAAATGTGTTAAATAAATGTGTTAAATAAATGTGTTAAATAAATGTGTTAAATAAATGTGTTAAATAAAAGTGTTAAATAAAAGTGTTAAATAAATGTGTTAAATAAATGTGTTAAATAAATGTGTTAAATAAATGTGTTAAATAAATGTGTTAAATAAATGTGTTAAATAAATAAATGTGTTAAATAAATAAATGTGTTAAATAAATAAATGTGTTAAATAAATAAATGTGTTAAATAAATGTGTTAAATAAATGTGTTAAATAAATGTGTTAAATAAATGTGTTAAATAAATGTGTTAAATAAATGTGTTAAATAAATGTGTTAAATAAATGTGTTAAATAAATGTGTTAAATAAAAGTGTTAAATAAAAGTGTTAAATAAAAGTGTTAAATAAAAGTGTTAAATAAATGTGTTAAATAAATGTGTTAAATAAATGTGTTAAATAAATGTGTTAAATAAATGTGTTAAATAAATGTGTTAAATAAAATGTTAAATAAAAGTGTTAAATAAAAGTGTTAAATAAAAGTGTTAAATAAAAGTGTGTAAATAAATGTGTTAAATAAATGTGTTAAATAAATGTGTTAAATAAATGTGTTAAATAAATGTGTTAAATAAATGTGTTAAATAAATGTGTTAAATAAATGTGTTAAATAAATGTGTAAAATAAATGTGTTAAATAAATGTGTTAAATAAATGTGTTAAATAAATGTGTTAAATAAATGTGTTAAATAAATGTGTTAAATAAATGTTTTAAATAAATGTTTTAAATAAATGTGTTAAATAAATGTGTTAAATAAATGTGTTAAATAAATGTGTTAAATAAATGTGTTAAATAAATGTGTTAAATAAATGTGTTAAATAAATGTGTTAAATAAATGTGTTAAATAAATGTGTTAAATAAAAGTGTTAAATAAATGTGTTAAATAAATGTGTTAAATAAATGTGTTAAATAAATGTGTTAAATAAATGTGTTAAATAAATGTGTTAAATAAATGTGTTAAATAAATGTGTTAAATAAATGTGTTAAATAAAAGTGTTAAATAAAAGTGTTAAATAAAAGTGTTAAATAAATGTGTTAAATAAATGTGTTAAATAAATGTGTTAAATAAATGTGGTAAATAAATGTGTTAAATAAATGTGTTAAATAAATGTGTTAAATAAATGTGTTAAATAAATGTGTTAAATAATAGTGTTAAATAAATGTGTTAAATAATAGTGTTAAATAAATGTGTTAAATAATAGTGTTAAATAAATGTGTGTGTTAAATAAATGTGTTAAATAAAAGTGTTAAATAAAAGTGTTAAATAAATGTGTTAAATAAATGTGTTAAATAAATGTGTTAAATAAATGTGTTAAATAAAAGTGTTAAATAAAAGTGTTAAATAAATGTGTTAAATAAAAGTGTTAAATAAATGTGTTAAATAAAAGTGTTAAATAAATGTGTTAAATAAATGTGTTAAATAAATGTGTTAAATAAATGTGTTAAATAAATGTGTTAAATAAATGTGTTAAATAAATGTGTTAAATAAATGTGTTAAATAAATGTGTTAAATAAATGTGTTAAATAAATGTGTTAAATAAAAGTGTTAAATAAAAGTGTTAAATAAATGTGTTAAATAAATGTGTTAAATAAAAGTGTTAAATAAAAGTGTTAAATAAATGTGTTAAATAAATGTGTTAAATAAATGTGTTAAATAAATGTGTTAAATAAATGTGGTAAATAAATGTGTTAAATATATGTGTTAAATAAATGTGTTAAATAAATGTGTTAAATAGATGTGTTAAATAAATGTGTTAAATAAATGTGTTAAATAAATGTGGTAAATAAATGTGGTAAATAAATGTGGTAAATAAATAAATGTGTTAAATAAATGTGTTAAATAAATGTGTTAAATAAATGTGTGTTTAAATAAATGTGTTAAATAAAAGTGTTAAATAAATGTGTTAAATAAATGTGTTAAATAAAAGTGTTAAATAAAAGTGTTAAATAAAAGTGTTAAATAAAAGTGTTAAATAAATGTGTTAAATAAATGTGTTAAATAAATGTGTTAAATAAAAGTGTTAAATAAAAGTGTTAAATAAAAGTGTTAAATAAAAGTGTTAAATAAATGTGTTAAATTAAATGTGTTAAATAAATGTGTTAAATAAATGTGTTAAATAAATGTGTTAAATAAATGTGTTAAATAAAAGTGTTAAATAAAAGTGTTAAATAAAAGTGTTAAATAAAAGTGTTAAATAAATGTGTTAAATAAATGTGTTAAATAAATGTGTTAAATAAATGTGTTAAATAAATGTGTTAAATAAATGTGTTAAATAAATGTGTTAAATAAATGTGTTAAATAAATGTGTTAAATAAATGTGTTAAATAAATGTGTTAAATAAATGTGTTAAATAAATGTGTTAAATAAAAGTGTTAAATAAATGTGTTAAATAAAAGTGTTAAATAAATGTGTTAAATAAATGTGTTAAATAAAAGTGTTAAATAAATGTGTTAAATAAAAGTGTTAAATAAAAGTGTTAAATAAAAGTGTTAAATAAAAGTGTTAAATAAAAGTGTTAAATAAAAGTGTTAAATAAATGTGTTAAATAAATGTGTTAAATAAATGTGTTAAATAAATGTGTTAAATAAATGTGTTAAATAAATGTGTTAAATAAATGTGTTAAATAAATGTGTTAAATAAATGTGTTAAATAAATGTGTTAAATAAATGTGTTAAATAAATGTGTTAAATAAAAGTGTTAAATAAATGTGTTAAATAAATGTGTTAAATAAAATAAATGTGTTAAATAAATGTGTTAAATAAATGTGTTAAATAAATGTGTTAAATAAATGTGTTAAATAAATGTGTTAAATAAATGTGTTAAATAAATGTGTTAAATAAATGTGTTAAATAAAAGTGTTAAATAAAAGTGTTAAATAAATGTGTTAAATAAATGTGTTAAATAAATGTGTTAAATAAATGTGTTAAATAAATGTGTTAAATAAATGTGTTAAATAAATGTGTTAAATAAAATAAATGTGTTAAATAAATGTGTTAAATAAATGTGTTAAATAATGTGTTAAATAAATGTGTTAAATAAATGTGTTAAATAAATGTGTTAAATAAATGTGTTAAATAAATGTGTTAAATAAATGTGTTAAATAAATGTGTTAAATAAAAGTGTTAAATAAAAGTGTTAAATAAAAGTGTTAAATAAATGTGTTAAATAAATGTGTTAAATAAATGTGTTAAATAAATGTGTTAAATAAATGTGTTAAATAAATGTGTTAAATAAATGTGGTAAATAAATGTGTTAAATAAATGTGGTAAATAAATGTGGTAAATAAATGTGGTAAATAAATAAATGTGTTAAATAAATGTGTTAAATAAATGTGTTAAATAAATGTGTTAAATAAATGTGTTAATAAATGTTAATAAATGTGTTAAATAAATGTGTTAAATAAATGTGTTAAATAAATGTGTTAAATAAAAGTGTTAAATAAATGTGTTAAATAAATGTGTTAAATAAATGTGTTAAATAAATGTGTTAAATAAATGTGTTAAATAAATGTGTTAAATAAATGTGTTAAATAAATGTGTTAAATAAATGTGTTAAATAAAATAAATGTGTTAAATAAATGTGTTAAATAAATGTGTTAAATAAATGTGTTAAATAAATGTGTTAAATAAATGTGTTAAATAAAAGTGTTAAATAAAAGTGTTAAATAAATGTGTTAAATAAATGTGTTAAATAAAAGTGTTAAATAAAAGTGTTAAATAAATGTGTTAAATAAAAGTGTTAAATAAAAGTGTTAAATAAAAGTGTTAAATAAAAGTGTTAAATAAAAGTGTTAAATAAAAGTGTTAAATAAATGTGTTAAATAAATGTGTTAAATAAATGTGTTAAATAAATGTGTTAAATAAATGTGTTAAATAAATGTGTTAAATAAATGTGTTAAATAAATGTGTTAAATAAATGTGTTAAATAAATGTGTTAAATAAAAGTGTTAAATAAAAGTGTTAAATAAATGTGTTAAATAAATGTGTTAAATAAATGTGTTAAATAAATGTGTTAAATAAATGTGTTAAATAAATGTGTTAAATAAATGTGTTAAATAAATGTGTTAAATAAATGTGTTAAATAAATGTGTTAAATAAAAGTGTTAAATAAATGTGTTAAATAAAAGTTTTAAATAAATGTGTTAAATAAATGTGTTAAATAAATGTGTTAAATAAATGTGTCAAATAAAAGTGTTAAATAAAAGTGTTAAATAAATGTGTTAAATAAAAGTGTTAAATAAAAGTGTTAAATAAAAGTGTTAAATAAAAGTGTTAAATAAAAGTGTTAAATAAAAGTGTTAAATAAATGTGTTAAATAAATGTGTTAAATAAATGTGTTAAATAAATGTGTTAAATAAATGTGTTAAATAAATGTGTTAAATAAATGTGTTAAATAAATGTGTTAAATAAAAGTGTTAATTAAAAGTGTTAAATAAAAGTGTTAAATAAAAGTGTTAAATGAATGTGTTAAATAAATGTGTTAAATAAATGTGTTAAATAAATGTGTTAAATAAAAGTGTTAAATAAATGTGTCAAATAAATGTGTTAAATAAATGTGTTAAATAAATGTGTTAAATAAATGTGTTAAATAAATGTGTTAAATAAATGTGTTAAATAAATGTGTTAAATAAATGTGTTAAATAAATGTGTTAAATAAATGTGTTAAATAAAAGTGTTAAATAAACGTCTTAAATAAACGTGTTAAATAAACGTGTTAAATAAACGTGTTAAATAAATGTGTTAAATAAAAGTGTTAAATAAAAGTGTTAAATAAAAGTGTTAAATAAAAGTGTTAAATAAATGTGTTAAATAAATGTGTTAAATAAATGTGTTAAATAAATGTGTTAAATAAATGTGTTAAATAAATGTGTTAAATAAATGTGTTAAATAAATGTGTTAAATAAATGTGTTAAATAAATGTGTTAAATAAATGTGTTAAATAAATGTGTTAAATAAAAGTGTTAAATAAAAAGTGTTAAATAAAAGTGTTAAATAAAAGTGTTAAATAAATGTGTTAAATAAATGTGTTAAATAAATGTGTTAAATAAATGTGTTAAATAAATGTGTTAAATAAATGTGTTAAATAAAGTGTTAAATAAAAGTGTTAAATAAATGTGTTAAATAAATGTGTTAAATAAATGTGTTAAATAAATGTGTTAAATAAATAAATGTGTTAAATAAATAAATGTGTTAAATAAATAAATGTGTTAAATAAATAAATGTGTTAAATAAATGTGTTAAATAAATGTGTTAAATAAATGTGTTAAATAAATGTGTTAAATAAATGTGTTAAATAAATGTGTTAAATAAATGTGTTAAATAAATGTGTTAAATAAATGTGTTAAATAAAAGTGTTAAATAAAAGTGTTAAATAAAAGTGTTAAATAAAAGTGTTAAATAAAAGTGTTAAATAAATGTGTTAAATAAATGTGTTAAATAAATGTGTTAAATAAATGTGTTAAATAAATGTGTTAAATAAAAGTGTTAAATAAAAGTGTTAAATAAAAGTGTTAAATAAAAGTGTTAAATAAAAGTGTTAAATAAATGTGTTAAATAAATGTGTTAAATAAATGTGTTAAATAAATGTGTTAAATAAATGTGTTAAATAAATGTGTTAAATAAATGTGTTAAATAAATGTGTTAAATAAATGTGTAAAATAAATGTGTTAAATAAATGTGTTAAATAAATGTGTTAAATAAATGTGTTAAATAAATGTGTTAAATAAATGTGTTAAATAAATGTTTTAAATAAATGTTTTAAATAAATGTGTTAAATAAATGTGTTAAATAAATGTGTTAAATAAATGTGTTAAATAAATGTGTTAAATAAATGTGTTAAATAAATGTGTTAAATAAATGTGTTAAATAAATGTGTTAAATAAATGTGTTAAATAAAAGTGTTAAATAAATGTGTTAAATAAATGTGTTAAATTAAATGTGTTAAATAAAAGTGTTAATAAATGTGTTAAATAAAAGTTTTAAATAAATGTGTTAAATAAATGTGTTAAATAAATGTGTTAAATAAATGTGTCAAATAAAAGTGTTAAATAAAAGTGTTAAATAAATGTGTTAAATAAAAGTGTTAAATAAAAGTGTTAAATAAAAGTGTTAAATAAAAGTGTTAATAAAAGTGTTAAATAAAAGTGTTAAATAAATGTGTTAAATAAATGTGTTAAATAAATGTGTTAAATAAATGTGTTAAATAAATGTGTTAAATAAATGTGTTAAATAAATGTGTTAAATAAAAGTGTTAAATAAAAGTGTTAATTAAAAGTGTTAAATAAAAGTGTTAAATAAAAGTGTTAAATGAATGTGTTAAATAAATGTGTTAAATAAATGTGTTAAATAAATGTGTTAAATAAAAGTGTTAAATAAATGTGTCAAATAAATGTGTTAAATAAATGTGTTAAATAAATGTGTTAAATAAATGTGTTAAATAAATGTGTTAAATAAATGTGTTAAATAAATGTGTTAAATAAATGTGTTAAATAAATGTGTTTAAATAAATGTGTTAAATAAAAGTGTTAAATAAACGTCTTAAATAAACGTGTTAAATAAAGTGTTAAATAAACGTGTTAAATAATGTGTTAAATAAAAGTGTTTAAATAAAAGTGTTAAATAAAAGTGTTAATAAAAGTGTTAAATAAAAGTGTTAAATAAATGTGTTAAATAAATGTGTTAAATAAAATGTGTTAAATAAATGTGTTAAATAAATGTGTTAAATAAATGTGTTAAATAAATGTGTTAAATAAATGTGTTAAATAAATGTGTTAAATAAATGTGTTAAATAAATGTGTTAAATAAAGTGTTAAATAAAAGTGTTAAATAAAAGTGTTAAATAAAAGTGTTAAATAAATGTGTTAAATAAATGTGTTAAATAATGTGTTAAATAAATGTGTTAAATAAATGTGTTAAATAAATGTGTTAAATAAATGTGTTAAATAAAAGTGTTAAATAAATGTGTTAAATAAATGTGTTAAATAAATGTGTTAAATAATAATGTGTTAAATAAATGTGTTAATAAATAAATGTGTTAATAAATAAATGTGTTAAATAATAAATGTGTTAAATAAAATGTGTTAAATAAATGTGTTAAATAAATGTGTTAAATAAATGTGTTAAATAAATGTGTTAAATAAATGTGTTAAATAAATGTGTTAAATAAATGTGTTAAATAAATGTGTTAAATAAATGTGTTAAATAAAAGTGTTAAATAAAGTGTTAAATAAAAGTGTTAAATAAAAGTGTTAAATAAAGTGTTAAATAAATGTGTTAAATAAATGTGTTAAATAAATGTGTTAAATAAATGTGTTTAAATTAAATGTGTTAAATAAATGTGTTAAATAAATGTGTTAAATAAATGTGTTAAATAAAATGTGTTAAATAAATGTGTTAAATAAATGTGTTAAATAAATGTGTTAAATAAATGTGTTAAATAAATGTGTTAAATAAATGTGTTAAATAAATGTGTTAAATAAATGTGTTAAAATTAAATGTGTTAAATAAATGTGTTAAATAAATGTGTAAATAAATGTGTTAATAAATGTGTTAAATAATGTGTTAAATAAATGTGTTAAATAAATGTGTTAAATAAATGTGTTAAATAAATGTGTTAAATAAAAGTGTTAAATAAATGTGTTAAATAAATGTGTTAAATAAATGTGTTAAATAAATGTGTTAAATAAATGTGTTAAATAAATGTGTTAAATAATGTGTTAAATAAATGTGTTAAATAAATGTGTTAAATAAATGTGTTAAATAAATGTGGTAAATAAATGTGGTAAATAAATGTGGTAAATAGTTAAATAAATGTGTTAAATAAATGTGTTAAATAAATGTGTTAAATAAATGTGTTAAATAAATGTGTTAAATAAATGTGTTAAATAAATGTGTTAAATAAATGTGGTAAATAAATGTGGTAAATAAATGTGGTAAATAAATGGGGTAAATAAATAAATGTGTTAAATAAATGTGTTAAATAAATGTGTTAAATAAATGTGTTAAATAAATGTGTTAAATAAATGTGTTAAATAAATGTGTTAAATAAATGTGTTAAATAAAAGTGTTAAATAAAAGTGTTAAATAAAAGTGTTAAATAAAAGTGTTAAATAAAAGTGTTAAATAAATGTGTTAAATAAATGTGTTAAATAAATGTGTTAAATAAATGTGGTAAATAAATGTGTTAAATAAATGTGTTAAATAAATGTGTTAAATAAATGTGTTAAATAAATGTGGTAAATAAATGTGTTAAATAAATGTGTTAAATAAATGTGTTAAATAAATGTGTTAAATAAATGTGTTAAATAAATGTGTTAAATAAATGTGTTAAATAAATGTGTTAAATAAATGTGTTAAATAAAAGTGTTAAATAAAAGTGTTAAATAAAAGTGTTAAATAAAAGTGTTAAATAAAAGTGTTAAATAAATGTGTTAAATAAATGTGTTAAATAAATGTGTTAAATAAATGTGGTAAATAAATGTGTTAAATAAATGTGTTAAATAAATGTGTTAAATAAATGTGTTAAATAAATGTGTTAAATAAATGTGTTAAATAAATGTGTTAAATAAATGTGTTAAATAAATGTGTTAAATAAATGTGTTAAATAAATGTGTTAAATAAATGTGTTAAATAAATGTGTTAAATAAAAGTGTTAAATAAATGTGTTAAATAAATGTGTTAAATAAAAGTGTTAAATAAAAGTGTTAAATAAATGTGTTAAATAAATGTGTTAAATAAATGTGTTAAATAAATGTGTTAAATAAAAGTGTTAAATAAAAGTGTTAAATAAATGTGTTAAATAAATGTGTTAAATAAATGTGTTAAATAAATGTGTTAAATAAATGTGTTAAATAAATGTGTTAAATAAAAGTGTTAAATAAATGTGTTAAATAAATGTGTTAAATAAAAGTGTTAAATAAAAGTGTTAAATAAATGTGTTAAATAAATGTGTTAAATAAATGTGTTAAATAAATGTGTTAAATAAAAGTGTTAAATAAAAGTGTTAAATAAATGTGTTAAATAAATGTGTTAAATAAATGTGTTAAATAAATGTGTTAAATAAATGTGTTAAATAAATGTGTTAAATAAATGTGTTAAATAAAAGTGTTAAATAAAAGTGTTAAATAAATGTGTTAAATAAATGTGTTAAATAAATGTGTTAAATAAATGTGTTAAATAAATGTGTTAAATAAATGTGTTAAATAAATGTGTTAAATAAATGTGTTAAATAAATGTGTTAAATAAATGTGTTAAATAAAAGTGTTAAATAAATGTGTTAAATAAATGTGTTAAATAAATGTGTTAAATAAATGTGTTAAATAAATGTGTGTGTTAAATAAATGTGTTAAATAAAAGTGTTAAATAAAAGTGTTAAATAAATGTGTTAAATAAATGTGTTAAATAAATGTGTTAAATAAATGTGTTAAATAAATGTGTTAAATAAATGTGTTAAATAAATGTGTTAAATAAATGTGTTAAATAAATGTGTTAAATAAATGTGTTAAATAAAAGTGTTAAATAAAAGTGTTAAATAAAAGTGTTAAATAAATGTGTTAAATAAATGTGTTAAATAAATGTGTTAATAAATGTGTTAATAAATGTGTTATATAAATGTGTTAAATAAATGTGTTAAATAAATGTGTTAAATAAATGTGTTAAATAAATGTGTTAAATAAATGTGTTAAATAAATGTGTTAAATAAATGTGTTAAATAAATGTGTTAAATAAATGTGTTAAATAAAAGTGTTAAATAAAAGTGTTAAATAAATGTGTTAAATAAATGTGTTAAATAAATGTGTTAAATAAATGTGTTAAATAAATGTGTTAAATAAATGTGTTAAATAAATGTGTTAAATAAATGTGTTAAATAAATGTGTTAAATAAATGTGTTAAATAAATGTGTTAAATAAATGTGTTAAATAAATGTGTTATATAAATGTGTTAAATAAATGTGGTAAATAAATGTGTTAAATAAATGTGTTAAATAAATGTGGTAAATAAATAAATGTGTTAAATAAATGTGTTAAATAAATGTGTTAAATAAATGTGTTAAATAAATGTGTTAAATAAATGTGTTAAATAAATGTATTAAATAAATGTGTTAAATAAATGTGTTAAATAAATGTGTTAAATAAATGTGTTAAATAAAAGTGTTAAATAAATGTGTTAAACAAAAGTGTTAAATAAATGTGTTAAATAAATGTGTTAAATAAATGTGTTAAATAAATGTGTTAAATAAATGTGTTAAATAAATGTGTTAAATAAATGTGTTAAATAAATGTTAAATAAATGTGGTAAATAAATGTGGTAAATAAATGGGGTAAATAAATAAATGTGTTAAATAAATGTGTTAAATAAATGTGTTAAATAAATGTGTTAAATAAATGTGTTAAATAAAAGTGTTAAATAAATGTGGTAAATAAATGTGTTAAATAAATGTGTTAAATAAATGTGTTAAATAAATGTGTTAAATAAATGTGTTAAATAAATGTGTTAAATAAATGTGTTAAATAAATGTGTTAAATAAATGTGTTAAATAAATGTGTTAAATAAAAGTGTTAAATAAAAGTTTTAAATAAATGTGTTAAATAAATGTGTTAAATAAATGTGTTAAATAAATGTGTTAAATAAATGTGTTACATAAATGTGTTATATAAATGTGTTAAATAAATGTGTTAAATGAATGTGTTAAATAAATGTGTTAAATAAATGTGGTAAATAAATGTGTTAAATAAATGTGTTAAATAAATGTGTTAAATAAATGTGTTAAATAAATGTGTTAAATAAATGTGTTAAATAAATGTGTTAAATAAATGTGTTAAATAAATGTGTTAAATAAATGTGTTAAATAAATGTGTTAAATAAATGTGTTAAATAAATGTGTTAAATAAATGTGTTAAATAAAAGTGTTAAATAAAAGTGTTAAATAAAAGTGTTAAATAAAAGTGTTAAATAAAAGTGTTAAATAAAAGTGTTAAATAAAAGTGTTAAATAAATGTGTTAAATAAATGTGTTAAATAAATGTGTTAAATAAATGTGTTAAATAAATGTGTTAAATAAATGTGTTAAATAAATGTGTTAAATAAATGTGTTAAATAAATGTGTTAAATAAATGTGTTAAATAAATGTGTTAAATAAATGTGTTAAATAAATGTGTTAAATAAATGTGTTAAATAAATGTGTTAAATAAATGTGTTAAATAAATGTGTTAAATAAATGTGTTAAATAAATGTGTTAAATAAATGTGTTAAATAAATGTGTTAAATAAATGTGTTAAATAAATGTGTTAAATAAATGTGTTAAATAAATGTGTTAAATAAATGTGTTAAATAAATGTGTTAAATAAATGTGTTAAATAAATGTGTTAAATAAATGTGTTAAATAAATGTGTTAAATAAATGTGTTAAATAAATGTGTTAAATAAATGTGTTAAATAAATGTGTTAAATAAATGTGTTAAATAAATGTGTTAAATAAATGTGTTAAATAAATGTGTTAAATAAATGTGTTAAATAAATGTGTTAAATAAATGTGTTATATAAATGTGTTATATAAATGTGTTATATAAATGTGTTAAATAAATGTGTTAAATAAATGTGTTAAATAAATGTGTTAAATAAATGTGTTAAATAAATGTGTTAAATAAATGTGTTAAATAAAAGTGTTAAATAAAAGTGTTAAATAAATGTGTTAAATAAATGTGTTAAATAAATGTGTTAAATAAATGTGTTAAATAAATGTGTTAAATAAATGTGTTAAATAAATGTGTTAAATAAATGTGTTAAATAAATGTGTTAAATAAATGTGTTAAATAAATGTGTTAAATAAATGTGTTAAATAAAAGTGTTAAATAAATGTGTTAAATAAATGTGGTAAATAAATGTGTGTGTTAAATAAATGTGTGTGTTAAATAAATGTGTTAAATAAATGTGTTAAATAAATGTGTTAAATAAATGTGTTAAATAAATGTGTTAAATAAATGTGTTAAATAAATGTGTTAAATAAATGTGTTAAATAAATGTGTTAAATAAATGTGTTAAATAAATGTGTTAAATAAATGTGTTAAATAAATGTGTTAAATAAAAGTGTTAAATAAAAGTGTTAAATAAAAGTGTTAAATAAAAGTGTTAAATAAAAGTGTTAAATAAATGTGTTAAATAAATGTGTTAAATAAATGTGTTAAATAAATGTGTTAAATAAATGTGTTAAATAAATGTGTTAAATAAATGTGTTAAATAAATGTGTTAAATAAATGTGTTAAATAAATGTGTTAAATAAATGTGTTAAATAAAAGTGTTAAATAAAAGTGTTAAATAAAAGTGTTAAATAAATGTGTTAAATAAATGTGTTAAATAAATGTGTTAAATAAATGTGTTAAATAAATGTGTTAAATAAATGTGTTAAATAAATGTGTTATATAAATGTGTTAAATAAATGTGTTAAATAAATGTGTTAAATAAATGTGTTAAATAAATGTGTTAAATAAATGTGTTAAATAAATGTGTTAAATAAATGTGTTAAATAAATGTGTTAAATAAATGTGTTAAATAAATGTGTTAAATAAATGTGTTAAATAAATGTGTTAAATAAATGTGTTAAATAAATGTGTTAAATAAATGTGTTAAATAAATGTGGTAAATAAATGTGGTAAATAAATAAATGTGTTAAATAAATGTGTTAAATAAATGTGTTAAATAAATGTGTTAAATAAATGTGTTAAATAAATGTGTTAAATAAATGTGTTAAATAAATGTGTTAAATAAATGTGTTAAATAAATGTGTTAAATAAATGTGTTAAATAAATGTGTTAAATAAATGTGTTAAATAAATGTGTTAAATAAATGTGTTAAATAAATGTGTTAAATAAATGTGTTAAATAAATGTGTTAAATAAATGTGTTAAATAAATGTGTTATATAAATGTGTTATATAAATGTGTTAAATAAATGTGTTAAATAAATGTGTTAAATAAATGTGTTAAATAAATGTGTTAAATAAATGTGTTAAATAAATGTGTTAAATAAATGTGTTAAATAAATGTGTTAAATAAATGTGTTAAATAAAAGTGTTAAATAAATGTGTTAAATAAATGTGTTAAATAAAAGTGTTAAATAAAAGTGTTAAATAAATGTGTTAAATAAATGTGTTAAATAAAAGTGTTAAATAAAAGTGTTAAATAAAAGTGTTAAATAAATGTGTTAAATAAATGTGTTAAATAAATGTGTTAAATAAATGTGTTAAATAAATGTGTTAAATAAATGTGTTAAATAAAAGTGTTAAATAAAAGTGTTAAATAAATGTGTTAAATAAATGTGTTAAATAAATGTGTTAAATAAATGTGTTAAATAAATGTGTTAAATAAATGTGTTAAATAAATGTGTTAAATAAATGTGTTAAATAAATGTGTTAAATAAATGTGTTAAATAAATGTGTTAAATAAATGTGTTAAATAAAAGTGTTAAATAAAAGTGTTAAATAAATGTGTTAAATAAATGTGTTAAATAAATGTGTTAAATAAATGTGTGTGTTAAATAAATGTGTTAAATAAATGTGTTAAATAAATGTGTTAAATAAATGTGTTAAATAAATGTGTTAAATAAATGTGTTAAATAAATGTGTTAAATAAATGTGTTAAATAAATGTGTTAAATAAATGTGTTAAATAAATGTGTTAAATAAATGTGTTAAATAAAAGTGTTAAATAAAAGTGTTAAATAAAAGTGTTAAATAAAAGTGTTAAATAAAAGTGTTAAATAAAAGTGTTAAATAAAAGTGTTAAATAAATGTGTTAAATAAATGTGTTAAATAAATGTGTTAAATAAATGTGTTAAATAAATGTGTTAAATAAATGTGTTAAATAAATGTGTTAAATAAATGTGTTAAATAAATGTGTTAAATAAATGTGTTAAATAAAAGTGTTAAATAAAAGTGTTAAATAAAAGTGTTAAATAAATGTGTTAAATAAATGTGTTACATAAATGTGTTACATAAATGTGTTAATAAATGTGTTATATAAATGTGTTATATAAATGTGTTAAATAAATGTGTTAAATAAATGTGTTAAATAAATGTGTTAAATAAATGTGTTAAATAAATGTGTTAAATAAATGTGTTAAATAAATGTGTTAAATAAATGTGTTAAATAAATGTGTTAAATAAATGTGTTAAATAAATGTGTTAAATAAATGTGTTAAATAAAAGTGTTAAATAAAAGTGTTAAATAAATGTGTTAAATAAATGTGTTAAATAAATGTGTTAAATAAATGTGTTAAATAAATGTGTTAAATAAATGTGTTAAATAAATGTGTTAAATAAATGTGTTAAATAAATGTGTTAAATAAATGTGTTAAATAAATGTGTTAAATAAATGTGTTATATAAATGTGTTAAATAAATGTGTTAAATAAATGTGTTAAATAAATGTGTTAAATAAATGTGGTAAATAAATAAATGTGTTAAATAAATGTGTTAAATAAATGTGTTAAATAAATGTGTTAAATAAATGTGTTAAATAAATGTGTTAAATAAATGTGTTAAATAAATGTGTTAAATAAATGTGTTAAATAAAAGTGTTAAATAAATGTGTTAAATAAATGTGTTAAATAAATGTGTTAAATAAATGTGTTAAATAAATGTGTTAAATAAATGTGTTAAATAAATGTGTTAAATAAATGTGTTAAATAAATGTGTTAAATAAATGTGTTAAATAAATGTGTTAAATAAATGTGTTAAATAAATGTGTTAAATAAATGTGTTAAATAAATGTGTTAAATAAATGTGTTAAATAAATGTGTTAAATAAATGTGTTAAATAAATGTGTTAAATAAATGTGTTAAATAAATGTGTTAAATAAATGTGTTAAATAAATGTGTTAAATAAATGTGTTAAATAAATGTGTTAAATAAATGTTTTAAATAAATGTGTTAAATAAATGTGTTAAATAAAAGTGTTAAATAAAAGTGTTAAATAAAAGTGTTAAATAAATGTGTTAAATAAATGTGTTAAATAAATGTGTTAAATAAATGTGTTAAATAAATGTGTTAAATAAATGTGTTAAATAAATGTGTTAAATAAATGTGTTAAATAAATGTGTTAAATAAATGTGTTAAATAAATGTGTTAAATAAATGTGTTAAATAAATGTGTTAAATAAATGTGTTAAATAAATGTGTTAAATAAATGTGTTAAATAAATGTGTTAAATAAATGTGTTAAATAAATGTGTTAAATAAATGTGTTAAATAAATGTGTTAAATAAATGTGTTAAATAAATGTGTTAAATAAATGTGTTAAATAAATGTGTTAAATAAAAGTGTTAAATAAATGTGTTAAATAAAAGTGTTAAATAAATGTGTTAAATAAAAGTGTTAAATAAAAGTGTTAAATAAAAGTGTTAAATAAAAGTGTTAAATAAAAGTGTTAAATAAAAGTGTTAAATAAATGTGTTAAATAAAAGTGTTAAATAAATGTGTTAAATAAATGTGTTAAATAAATGTGTTAAATAAATGTGTTAAATAAATGTGTTAAATAAAAGTGTTAAATAAATGTGTTAAATAAATGTGTTAAATAAAAGTGTTAAATAAATGTGTTAAATAAAAGTGTTAAATAAATGTGTTAAATAAAAGTGTTAAATAAAAGTGTTAAATAAAAGTGTTAAATAAAAGTGTTAAATAAAAGTGTTAAATAAAAGTGTTAAATAAATGTGTTAAATAAATGTGTTAAATAAATGTGTTAAATAAATGTGTTAAATAAATGTGTTAAATAAATGTGGTAAATAAATGTGGTAAATAAATGTGGTAAATAAATGTGGTAAATAAATGTGTTAAATAAATGTGTTAAATAAATGTGTTAAATAAATGTGTTAAATAAATGTGTTAAATAAATGTGTTAAATAAAAGTGTTAAATAAATGTGTTAAATAAATGTGTTAAATAAATGTGTTAAATAAATGTTTTAAATAAATGTGTTAAATAAATGTGTTAAATAAATGTGTTAAATAAATGTGTTAAATAAATGTGTTAAATAAATGTGTTAAATAAATGTGTTAAATAAATGTGTTAAATAAATGTGTTAAATAAATGTGTTAAATAAAATAAATGTGTTAAATAAATGTGTTAAATAAATGTGTTAAATAAATGTGTTAAATAAATGTGTTAAATAAATGTGTTAAATAAATGTGTTAAATAAATGTGTTAAATAAATGTGTTAAATAAAAGTGTTAAATAAATGTGTTAAATAAATGTGTTAAATAAATGTGTTAAATAAATGTGTTAAATAAATGTGTTAAATAAATGTGTTAAATAAATGTGTTAAATAAATGTGTTAAATAAATGTGTTAAATAAATTGTTAAATAAATGTGTTAAATAAATGTGTTAAATAAATGTGTTAAATAAATGTGTTAAATAAATGTGTTAAATAAATGTGTTAAATAAATTGTTAAATAAATGTGTTAAATAAATGTGTTAAATAAATGTGTTAAATAAATGTGTTAAATAAATGTGTTAAATAAATGTGTTAAATAAATGTGTTAAATAAATGTGTTAAATAAATGTGTTAAATAAATGTGTTAAGTAAATGTGTTAAGTAAATGTGTTAAGTAAATTTGTTAAGTAAATGTGTTAAGTAAATGTGTTAAGTAAATGTGTTAAGTAAATGTGTTAAGTAAATGTGTTAAATAAATGTGTTAAATAAATGTGTTAAATAAATGTGTTAAATAAAAGTGTTAAATAAAAGTGTTAAATAAATGTCCCAACTTAACTTAACCCCAACTTAAATTAACCCCAACTTAACTTAACCCCAACTTAATTTAACCCCAACTTAACTTAACCCCAACTTAACTTAACCCCAACGTGACTTAACCCCAACGTGACTTAACCCTAACTTGACTTAACTCCAACTTGACTTAACCCCAACTTGATTTAACCCAAACTTAACTTAACCCCAACTTAACTTAACCCCAACTTAACTTAACCCCAACTTAACGTAACCCCAACTTAACTTAACCCCAACTTAACTTAACCCCAACTTAACTTAACCCCAACTTAACTTAACCCCAACTTAACTTACCCCCAATTTAACTTACCCCCAACTTAACGTAACCCCAACTTAACTTAACCCCAACTTAACTTAACCCCAACTTAACTTAACCCCAACTTAACTTAACCCCAACTTAACTTACCCCCAACTTAACTTACCCCCAATTTAACTTACCCCCAACTTAACTTAACCCCAACTTAACTTAACCCCAACTTAACCTAACACCAACTTAACTTAACCCCAACTTAACTTAACCCCAACTTAACTTAACACCAACTTAACTTAACCCCAACTTAACTTAACACCAACTTAACTTAACCCCAACTTAACTTAACCCCAACTTAACTTAACACAAACTTAACTTAACCCCAACTTAACTTAACGCCAACTTAACTTAACCCAAAATTAACTTAACCCCAACTTAACTTAACCCCAACTTAACTTAACCCCAACTTAACTTAACCCAAACTTAACTTAACCCCAACTTAACTTAACCCAAACTTAACTTAACCCAACCTTAACTTAACCCCAACTTAACTTAACCCCAACTTAACTTAACCCCAACTTAACTTAACCCCAACTTAACTTAACACCAACTTAACTTAACCCCAACTTAACTTAACACCAACTTAACTTAACACCAACTTAACTTAACACCAACTTAACTTAACACCAACTTAACTTAACCCCAACTTAACTTAACACAAACTTAACTTAACCCCAACTTAACTTAACCCCAACTTAACTTAACCCCAACTTAACTTAACCCCAACTTAACATAACTCCAACTTAACATAACCCCAACTTAACCCCAACTTAACTTAACCCCAACTTAACTTAACCCCAACTTAACTTAACCCCAACTTAACTTAACCCCAACTTAACTTAACCCAAACTTAACTTAACCCAAACTTAACTTAACCCCAACTTAACTTAACGCCAACTTAACTTAACCCCAACTTAACTTAACACCAACTTAACTTAACACCAACTTAACTTAACACCAACTTAACTTAACCCCAACTTAACTTAACGCCAACTTAACTTAACCCCAACTTAACTTAACACCAACTTAACTTAACACCAACTTAACTTAACACCAACTTAACTTAACCCCAACTTAACTTAACACCAACTTAACTTAACCCCAACTTAACTTCACACAAACTTAACTTAACCCCAACAGCCTTTTATTTCTACATCTATCACCTAAAGCCACTGTTACGCCGGTAGTATAAGTAGCTTTATAACAAGAAACGATGATATAACTCCACAAAATGTGTTCTTCAGCAAGACACTTCACTTCATATTGCTCCAGTACACCGAGTTACACATAGACAGATACATACATACACATATATATGTACACAGATAGAAATAAGAGGTAGATGTAAAGAGAGGGAGATAGAGTAAAAGATGTAAAGATAGTGTAAAAGATTTAAAGAGAGGGTGAGAGTGTGACACACATTTATCTGTCTATCTCTCTCTATTTTAACACCGGTCGTTATAATTAGTTTTATAACACCGCTATATTACCGACATGAAAGAGGTAAATAATTTAGAACATGTTTCTCTTGTCTTCTTAAATGTATAGAACATGTTTCTTATTTATATTCTTAACATAGCTAGGACTTTATCTCATTTACTGGTCTCTACTTTTAGGATTTTGCTGGTCCCATGTGCCCTCCATCAAGACACACTCGTCCCTTCTCTTCTTCTCTTAGCCCCCGTACTAATTACTACACATACGTATATATATTTATTTTAAGAAACCTTAATGACAAATAATATAAAGTGTTTGTAAAGTGGGGAAGAGTAGTTTTACGGTGGTGTTGTTATATAGATATCGTTTTTGCAGTGGGGTTGTGACTGGCGTATAATAATGAGTCACTGTTGATGTATATACAAATCATATTTTGGATATAAGTGAAGTTATTTAAGAGATTTAGTTGTTTTGTATACATTCCAGTTGTTGTCTCCCTGTTTCTTCTTCAACAACTATAACGGTACGCGATGGGGCCCACCCACAGCCCCGGCGGACAGAATGGAGAAGGCGTTTCCTCGGAGCACGGCAAGGGAGACGCGCTGGAAAAGCCACTCCAACTCGCGGGGCTCACACCTGCGGCTGGCCAGCTCAGCGCCTGTGGTGGTGAGTAAAGAGGTAGCCCTGGGGCCGAGGACACCAGAAGTCTCCACTTCCAGGGATACGACCGCAAACCTGTCGGAGAGCGACCGATATGTGAGGAGTTTGGCCCCCTCAGCCTGACGTGTAGCAGAACCTGGGCCAGTCGCAGACTGCACCAGGTTGCGGCTGCAGAAAGTGTCGGTGCAAGTGGCATCCCAGACGAGGGGTTTGCCACCGCGGAACAGGAAGATGGTCATGCCATCTGGCCTTTTGCCGTCCCCTGGAGCTGGGAAGGGAAGCCTGCAGCGTCCAAGCCATGCTTAATGACTTCGTTGAGGGCAGCATGGCGTGGATTGCGGCTGGCACTGTGGCGACAGGAAAGCGGGTGGAGGCCGAAAGAGTCCATGGTGGAACGGCAGCGACATTGGTGTGAGGCCGAGCCTCAGGGAAACGCCGATGCGCAAGCTATGGTTGTCTAGCTGCGTGCGAGTGGAGAAGGAGGGCAGGGCATGGAGCCAGGCACCACTGTGGGGTTTGGAGGCCGCACGAAAACATACAAGGCGGTGCTGGTCGAGCTGGCGCGTGAGCCTGTCTGAGGCCAGGCTGCACTGGATGGCATCCCAAGTGTGTTGGGGGGACTTGACGTCAACAGGGGGAGAAGGAGGAGGAACGTCTACTGGGCTAAGTCCCAGCCAGTCCCACGTCTCATAGGCGGCCACGCGTTCTCTGAACACAGAGGGTTCTGTTGTGTTTTGAAGAACCCTGCTGAGGAGGACGTGGTACTAGGTTACCGACGAAAGATACGCCGGCAAAGCTAGTGAGATCGGGGACTGGAGGCGAAGGTCGCCAAACCTGACAGGTAAAGTTGCATATCTCATTGGCTGCTGCTCGGATACAAGCATCGAGCTCAGCGAGGAGACATGTCTGGGTGTAGCACAGAGTGTATAGAGGAGCTTCGGCATGGCGTAGCAGTTCCTCAGCAGAAAGAGAACTGGGTGGCCGTCAATCAAGCCCAGTCGGCTCGTGAGAGTCTGGACTTGATGGTGGAGCGGGTGGCCGGCGGGTGGATCGGTGAGGGCATCCTCTTTGGGGGTCACCTGAACCTGGCGGAGAATGGACCGCACGTCCAAGACGGAGACTGCAAAGCTTGCAGCATTGAGGCTGACATTCACCACATCCGACTTGGCTGAGTTGACCTGGAGGTCGATTCCCGCCAGGGCAGGAACCACCGATTGAAGGTCATGGCAGACCGCCTGTACGGGCCCACCCAAAGTAGCATCATCCAGATACCAAACGTTGAGAGGGGCCGTTATACTCCGGGCGATGTGGTCAATACCAAGGGTGAACAGGAGGGGTCCCAAAGGGTCGCCCTGTTGGATCCCAGTAGCCAAGGGTATGACCGTATCAGCAGCATGGCGCATGCTCGGGGCTCCATATGACAGGTAGGCAGAGGGGGCTCGGCTGAGGCAGACCTCGAGCAGATGATCCCAGCGTAAAGAGTTGAAGGCATTCCTCATGTCAAACTTGACAATGAGGTGGCTGGAGGCCCTGGATGCCGGTTCCGAGTGTTACGGACTTGCAGATTACCTTGGCAGCCAGCCTCCGGAAGACATTGCCCACAGCAATGGGGCGTATGCCACCCTCTTTCTTCCTGAGAGCGGTGAGGCTGGCCGAAAAAAAGAGGCCTCGAGCATAAGAGTCCAGGGCGCCATGGATGAGCCTATTGGTGAGCGCCACAATTGCACTCAGAAGGCGGCGCCCGGCCTCAGCGGAGAGGGGAGATATCAACTCCTTGAGGAGGCCTGGTCAGAGACCATCAACATCTCCGCAGCTGCTAGCTGGGAAGGACCTGATGGCGGACATGATGTCTGCATCAGAAGCCACAAGGAGCAAGTGTGGATTACAATACAAAACCTCTGAGAATGATTTCTAAGATATTTCACCATAATTAATTTTCATCAATATATATTAATATTATTATTGTTTATTAGGTCAGGTGGATTGGCCAGAACAATTCTACTCTTCTTTTTTAGATGTCACGATTTTTCATGGCATTCCTGAGATCATTAATCTCCAGCTGGAGATCCAGAGACATCTGATGTATGTAGGTGAACCTCAGTCATCCCACTTGGGTCTTACTATGTTTAGGTATCCACCACAGGAGCCAGCTCATCAGGTCATCCTACCCTCAGCAGCAATGTCCAGCATCTATAGACTTCCGCTCCCTAGTTATTGTGGTAATCTTCGATATCTGGGAATATATTTCTTCTGCTTAAGGGAGTAATAAATATATAGTTTTAAAAAAAACATATATATAGACACACATATATATATGTTGTCATTTATAAGAGTTCTCTATCAAAAGCCTTCTCTATGTCCAAAGCTAAGTATAGTGGCTTATTTTTCTCTAAGAACCTCTTTTGTAGTTGTCTCACTAAGAAGAGGGCATCTGTTGCACTTTTCAGCGGCACAAAAGCAAACTGCATCTCATACACATACATACATATACATATAGCTAGCACTTCCTTAATTCTCCAGTTGGGCTATCTTGTGTAACTGTCTCTTATTGTGTGTAACTGTCTCCTATTGTTTGTCTTCTATGTATATGAGTCGGTGAGTGTATACGTATGCCTGCGTGAGGATATTGATCTGGATATTGGGGTGTACAGGTGAGTGGGTGTGTATGTTAATAAGCACCCCTGTTTGGCACAGCGGATGTAACCCATCCACGCTCGCCTACCCACCATTGGTGCATTGGTGGTTCTATCCCGACGTGTATCTTGCGGATCTGTACCTCTGTATGCGCATGAGTTATGATGTAATGTATCTATGTAGAGCGTGTACTGTGATATAGGCTGCACAAATAGAAATTTAGCCTGTAACTGTGGGCGGACCTGTGCCATCTCGCCGTAAGTAGTAGATACGTGGCGCATGTACGTGTTGCCCTCCTATTCTGTGGTTTAAGATCTACAGGCTGACTTCTGGGAGCTCTTGCCCGGGGTTGTAGTCTTTCTAGCACGATCGGCCTTCCATATATTGACGGTCGTTGTTATGATCCCAAAAGTAACGTTTTGGCCCCGATAGCCCTCCGTAGTTACTAACGGTCTGTGTACACTTAAATCGGACAATGGCACATGCGGACATGATTATCTCCGTAGGAATTCAATTTGATTTATATTGCTACATCTCATCGTATGTATTTATTTTGAATATATTATCTGTGCTGGTGGGTCTTGCCTAATGTGGTATTTCTGTGTTTAATATCAACTTTAACTCGGGTGTCCTACGCTGTGTGTGTGTGCGTGTGTGTCTGTGTATACATTTATATGTGTATGGGTGTAGGTGGTTGTATATGTCTGTATATAAAAAAATATATATATATGTATACCGTCTCTGCATATGCATGTGGTGTGTATATGTGCATATTGTCTGCCTCTTGCTGTTGCACGTGAATTCTCCTGGCTTCTCCTACCTTCCTTCGTTTGACCATTGCGAGTGAACTTTTGAGACTGCCCAACCTGGGACGCCTCCATTGCCTTGCAATGGTCAAGCGATACTGATAACTGTGACACTTAGTGCCTTCGTGGGCACCTGATATATTCAAGAAATATATTCTAAAAAAATATATATCTTATCTCAATTTACTTTATTTTATTATATAAAATGTATTTGTATGTATGTGTATATATACATATACATACATATATACACATACATACAAATATACATACATACACACATATACATACATATATACACATACACATACATATACATACATATATATATATATATAACTCTGGTCTAATTCATCAACTATTGTTAATTATATTATTACGTAGATTTCTTATAAAATCTAGTGCATATATACGTGTATATATAAAGGGAGACACTGTAATAGATGTAAAGAGAGTGGGAGATAGAGTTATAGAAGTAAAGAGAGGAGGAGAAATAAGCGGTAGATAGAGTAATAGATGTAAAGAGAGGGTTAGAACGTTCAACTTGACAGTCAGTACAATGTTCAGCATGGTAGCCAGTACATCTGCCAACTACCCAACCGGCCAGCCAGCCGTATTTGCGGTTGACTGGCCAGTTGGGCGGTTGGTATGTGGAACGTTCAACTACGCAGTCAGTACCAAAGTTCAACATTGTAGCCAGTGCATATGCCGATCGCCGCGCCCTCTTTGCTCTATTTTAATGACCTGGAACTAAGTAAAAAGAGTAGGAGATAACTCGACAAGAGCGGAGAGGGTGAGATTCGAACCATGTTAAAGTCGTTGGCTCCTGAAGTTCGTAAGCGGGGCTGCTACTGACTGGGCAATGCCGGCAGCAAGGCAAATCGCGCATAAAATAACGCTTATATCGACAAAAAAAAACAAAAATTTCAATGTTGCACTCATGTTTGTTGTTCTTTTATTTTATGTAAACATTTCGCTGCTCTAGCCTCTTATTTCCTATTAGATTACACTTAATTCCATTAAACATTCATTCTTAGTCTCGTGGTAAACTATTTCATCTATATTTATATCGCTGTTACAGCCTTTTATTTCTACATCTATCACCTATAGCCACTGTTACGCCGGTAGTATAAGTAGCTTTATAACAAGAAACGATGATATAACTCCACAAAATGTGTTCTTCAGCAAGACACTTCACTTCATATTGCTCCAGTACACAGAGTTACACATAGACAGGTACATACATACACATATATATGTACACAGATAGAAATAAGTGGTAGATGTAAAGAGAGGGAGATAGAGTAAAAGATGTAAAGATAGTGTAAAAGATTTAAAGAGAGGGTGAGAGTGTGACACACATTTATCTGTCTATCTCTCTCTATTTTAACACCGGTCGTTATAATTAGTTTTATAACACCGCTATATTACCGACATGAAAGAGGTAAATAATTTAGAACATGTTTCTCTTGTCTTCTTAAATGTATAGAACATGTTTCTTATTTATATTCTTAACATAGCTAGGACTTTATCTCATTTACTGGTCTCTACTTTTAGGACTTTGCTGGTCCCATGTGCCCTCCATCAAGACACACTCGTCCCTTCTCTTCTTCTCTTAGCCCCCGTACTAATTACTACACATACGTATATATATTTATTTTAAGAAACCTTAATGACAAATAATATAAAGTGTTTGTAAAGTGGGGTAGAGTAGTTTTACGGTGGTGTTGTTATATAGATATCGTTTTTGCAGTGGGGTTGTGACTGGCGTATAATAATGAGTCACTGTTGATGTATATACAAATCATATTTTGGATATAAGTGAAGTTATTTAAGAGATTTAGTTGTTTTGTATACATTCCAGTTGTTGTCTCCCTGTTTCTTCTTCAACAACTATAACGGTACGCGATGGGGCCCACCCACAGCCCCGGCGGACAGAATGGAGAAGGCGTTTCCTCGGAGCACGGCAAGGGAGACGCGCTGGAAAAGCCACTCCAACTCGCGGGGCTCACACCTGCGGCTGGCCAGCTCAGCGCCTGTGGTGGTGAGTAAAGAGGTAGCCCTGGGGCCGAGGACACCAGAAGTCTCCACTTCCAGAGATACGACCGCAAACCTGTCGGAGAGCGACCGATATGTGAGGAGTTTGGCCCCCTCAGCCTGACGTGTAGCAGAACCTGGGCCAGTCGCAGACTGCACCAGGTTGCGGCTGCAGAAAGTGTCGGTGCAAGTGGCATCCCAGACGAGGGGTTTGCCACCGCGAAACAGGAAGATGGTCATGCCATCTGGCCTTTTGCCGTCCCCTAGAGCTGGGAAGGGAAGCCTGCAGCGTCCAAGCCATGCTTAATGACTTCGTTGAGGGCAGCATGGCGTGGATTGCGGCTGGCACTGTGGCGACAGGAAAGCGGGTGGAGGCCGAAAGAGTCCATGGTGGAACGGCAGCAACATTGGTGTGAGGCCGAGCCTCAGGGAAACGCCGATGTGCAAGCTATGGTTGTCTAGCTGCGTGCGAGTGGAGAAGGAGGGCAGGGCATGGAGCCAGGCACCACTGTGGGGTTTGGAGGCCGCACGAAAACATACAAGGCGGTGCTGGTCGAGCTGGCGCGTGAGCCTGTCTGAGGCCAGGCTGCACTGGATGGCATCCCAAGTGTGTTGGGGGGACTTGACGTCAACAGGGGGAGAAGGAGGAGGAACATCTACTGGGCTAAGTCCCAGCCAGTCCCACGTCTCGCAGGCGGCCACGCGTTCTCTGAACACAGAGGGTTCTGTTGTGTTTTGAAGAACCCTGCTGAGGAGGACGTGGTACTATGTTACCGACGAAAGATACGCCGGCAAAGCTAGTGAGATCGGGGACTGGAGGCGAAGGCCGCCAAACCTGACAGGTAAAGTTGCATTGACTGCTGCTCGGATACAAGCATCGAGCTCAGCGAGGAGACATGTCTGGGTGTAGCACAGAGTGTATAGAGGAGCTTCGGCATGGCGTAGCAGTTCCTCAGCAGAAAGAGAACTGGGTGGCCGTCAATCAAGCCCAGTCGGCTCGTGAGAGTCTGGACTTGATGGTGGAGCGGATGGCCGGCGGGTGGATCGGTGAGGGCATCCTCTTTGGGGGTCACCTGAACCTGGCGGAGAATGGACCGCACGTCCAAGACGGAGACTGTAAAGCTTGCAGCATCGAGGCTGACATTCACCACATCCGACTTGGCTGAGTTGACCTGGAGGTCGATTCCCGCCAGGGCAGGAACCACCGATTGAAGGTCATGGCAGACCGCCTGTACGGGCCCACCCAAAGTAGCATCATCCAGATACCAAACGTTGAGAGGGGCCGTTATACTCTGGGCGATGTGGTCAATACCAAGGATGAACAGGAGGGGTCCCAAAGGGTCGCCCTGTTGGATCCCAGTAGCCAAGGGTATGACCGTATCAGCAGCATGGCGCATGCTCGGGGCTCCATATGACAGGTAGGCAGAGGGGGCTCGGCTGAGGCAGACCTCGAGCAGATGATCCCAGCGTAAAGAGTTGAAGGCATTCCTCATGTCAAACTTGACAATGAGGTGGCTGGAGGCCCTGGATGCCGGTTCCGAGTGTTACGGACTTGCAGATTACCTTGGCAGCCAGCCTCCGGAAGACATTGCCCACAGCAATGGGGTGTATGCCACCCTCTTTCTTCCTGAGAGCGGTGAGGCTGGCCGAAAAAAAGAGGCCTCGAGCATAAGAGTCCAGGGCGCCATGGATGAGCCTATTGGTGAGCGCCACAATTGCACTCAGAAGGCGGCGCCCGGCCTCAGCGGAGAGGGGAGATATCAACTCCTTGAGGAGGCCTGGTCAGAGACCATCAACATCTCCGCAGCTGCTAGCTGGGAAGGACCTGATGGCGGACATGATGTCTGCATCAGAAGCCACAAGGAGCAAGTGTGGATTACAATACAAAACCTCTGAGAATGATTTCTAAGATATTTCACCATAATTAATTTTCATCAATATATATTAATATTATTATTGTTTATTAGGTCAGGTGGCTTGGCCAGAACAATTCTACTCTTCTTTTTTAGATGTCACGATTTTTCATGGCATTCCTGAGATCATTAATCTCCAGCTGGAGATCCAGAGACATCTGATGTATGTAGGTGAACCTCAGTCATCCCACTTGGGTCTTACTATGTTTAGGTATCCACCACAGGAGCCAGCTCATCAGGTCATCCTACCCTCAGCAGCAATGTCCAGCATCTATTGACTTCCGCTCCGTAGTTATTGTGGTAATCTTCGATATCTGGGAATATATTTCTTCTGCTTAAGGGAGTAATAAATATATAGTTTTAAAAAAAACATATATATACACACACATATATATATGTTGTCATTTATAAGAGTTCTCTATCAAAAGCCTTCTCTATGTCCAAAACTAAGTATAGTGGCTTATTTTTCTCTAAGAACCTCTTTTGTAGTTGTCTCACTAAGAAGAGGGCATCTGTTGCACTTTTCAGCGGCACAAAAGCAAACTGCATCTCATACACATACATACATATACATACATACATACATATACATACATCATCATCATCATCATCATCATCATCATTTCGTTTTAAGTCCGCTTTTTCCCTGCTTGCAAGGGTGGGACGGGAACTGATTCTGGCTTGATTTCTACAGCTGGATGCCCTTCCTGACACCAACCTCATTTACAGTGAGTGCTGGGTGCTTTTTTGCCGTGGCACCTCCACGACCACTTTGCAGTGGAATGATATGGACCCCAGTCCCTATCATCTCATTTCTACAGCTGAGTAAACTGGAGCAATGTGAAATAAAGTGTCTTGCTCAAGGAAACAACACATCACCCGGTCTGAGAATTGAACTCACAACCTTTCGATTGCCAGGCCAATGCTCTAACCACTAAGCCATGTGCCTCCATATACATATACATACACATACATATACATACATACACACATACATACATACATACACATATACATACACATACATACATACATATATATATACATAATATACATATACATACATACGCATACATAAGCATATACACATATACATAAGTATATATACATATACATACATACATATACATACATACATACACACACATATACACATACATATATACACATACATACATATATACACATACATATATATATACACATACATATATATACATACATATATATACATACATATATATATATATACACATACATATACACATACATATACACATATATATATACACATACATATATACACACACATACATATTTACATACACACATATATATATATATACATACACATATATATATACATACATACACACATATATATACATACATACACATATATATATACATACATACACACATATACATACATACACATATACATACATACACATATACATACATACACATATACATACATACACATATACATACATACACACATATACACACACACATATACATACATACATATACACATATATACACATACATATATACATATACATACATACACATGCATATACATACATACACATACATGCATATACATACATACATACACATACATGCATATACATACATACATACACATACATGCATATACATACATACATACATACACATACATGCATATACATACATACACATACATGCATATACATACATACACACACATGCATACATATATATATATATATATATATACATACATAAAGACAAATTCACCTCATGGACGAGAATGCAAGGGCTCCTCTTTGTTTCGGCCGCGGATGGCTAACATAACCCCATCAGAAAAAGCCCCCATCAGCCAGTTTATTCTACTTGTGGCTTGTTCTCCTGCTCAGGCAGTAAAACGATGTGCTTGATTAGCATTTCGTCTGATTTGCTGTTGTTCCTTAATTTGTTGTTCTCGAGTAGCAGCAGTCCTTGGTTCCCTTTCATCCAAACTGTGTGCTCTTGCTAAAGCTGTTTGGGCTCTGTTAGCAGCTAGACGGGCATGCCAAACTTCTTCACTTTCTTCAGATCGCTGTATTTTCTTTCTCTTAGCCTCTGAAGATGACCTTCCATATAATGATCTGGAAGGTTACCGGTATGACAAAAGGCTCAATGCAAGTTTTCAAGTGTTTTACAGAACCGAGATACAAAGTGTTAAAATGATCAAATTTTACTTTAGAACATTTATTTGCTGACAATTGTTTCTTCCAGAGGGAAGTCTGGAATCATCGGAGCATAAGGAATGTTGAAACATTGCTTATAACTTTTATGCCTGTGATTTTTTTGCTTGTGCTTTTTACTTATACCTATTACACTTCCAACCAGTGCTGCCTGTAATTGTGTTTTCAAGCAGAACATCTTTTTAACTCCTGATTCTCCACATGATGCCTTTGACACTAATAACAATTATGTATCTTAAATGTTCTGAATGATAGGATTTTAGTAACATGTTTCTGGAAGAAACAATTGTCAGCAAATAAATGTTCTAAACTAAAATTTGATCGTTTTAACACTTTGTATATATATATATATATATATATGTATATAAATATGTATATATACTCTTTTTACCTGTTCCAGCCATCCGGCTGAGGCTATGCTGGGGCACCGCCCTTGTTGCTACACATTTAATCTCCAGCCTGTATTGGTTGACCACTGGTGCAACAGGGAGTTCATTGCTGCTGCCCTTAGGTTTCCCTCGTGCATTGCTGTGGGCTCATCTAGGATCTTGTATAGCAAGGTGTCGACATGTTTCTTGAAGACATCCACACCATGCAGATCTCTCAGATCCCTTGGCAGCTTGTTGAAGAGTTGAGGGTCCTTAAACCCCAGACTTTTGCAATATCTGCTCCTTATTCTAGATATGGAAGACGGGATCTTTGGCACCACACAATGACGTCCTGTTCGGCAGTTGATCCAGCTGCCAATGCCAAAGTTTGGTGCTAGTCCCTCCAGGATTTTCCACATGTAGATCACTGCGTATCTCTCCCGTCTTCATTCCAAGGAGTAGAGGTTCAGTTCTTTTAGCCTCGCCCAGTAGCTTATCTCCTTCATAGTCACAATCCTCTTGGTGTAGCTTCGCTGGATTGCCTCAAGCTCCGTGGTTAGTTTGACACTATGGGGTGACCACAACTGGGAGCAATAGTCCAGGCGGCTTAGGACAAATGTCCTCCATAGTGTCAACATGGTGTCTCGGTCTCTTGTCCGGAAAGTCTTCAAGATCCAGCCAGCGAGTCGTCTGCACATTGTCGCCACTTTCATGATGTGAGAGGAAAAAGATGCATCATCGCTCATATCGATTTTTACCCAGGGATATCGGTCCCTCCTGGTCCGGTGTAACTGTGTTGTACTGTATTTGTGTTTGCAGGAATTGCGTAGCGCTTGGAATTTGCCAGCATTAAACTGCATGTTGTTGTCTTCTGCCCATTTGTATATGGCATACAGCCCTTGTTGTAAAAGGGCAGAGTCAGCCGGGTTTTTGATTGCCTGTGCTACCTTAGTGTCATCAGCATAGCTAGTGAGGGATGTTGTTGTATGTACTACAGAGGGTATGTCTGAGAGAGCCACCAAAAACAGTAGTGGTCCCAGGACTGTGCCTTGGGGAACCCCACTTGTTATTGATAATTCCTTTGAGAGGGCCCCCGTTTGCTGCGACTGTCTGGCTTCTCTCCTTTAAGAAGTCGTGCAGCCACTCACCTACTTTTCTAGTTATGGTGAGTCCGTGTAGTTTGTGACATATCATTCCGTCGTCGACTTTGTCAAAGGCCTTCGCAAAGTCCAGATATATCATGTCCACATGTGAGCTGTCAAGTAGTTGTTTCAGTACCCAGTCTTAATGATGTAGCAGCTGTGTAAGGCAGCTTCTTCCTGGGTGAAAGCCATGCTGCGTGTTAGTCAGGCAGTCATTTTCCTCGAGGAAAGTGATCAGATTCTTTCTGACGATTCGCTCCATGACCTTACTGATATGTGACGTCAGGGAGACTGGTCTATGTTGTTTGGCTTCCGCTCTGCTACCTCCTATATGGATAGGGCACTTGTGAATGCAAGCTCACCTTTATCATTCTGGAAACACTTCTCTCCAATGACATCACAATTCTCTCTGACACACTGCCTCGTAATCTGGAACACCTCCTGTTTCTGTTCCTCGTGTTGCAAAACATGCTTGAATTTCCTATCCTCTGCCTCCCTTCTAGCTAAGTATACTTGTCGCCTAGCTTCCCTCCTGGTCTCTCTGTAATGTGCCCTGTTCTTCCATTCTTTCCATGCCTGTCTCTTAACCTTAACTGCCTCATCTACCATATTGTTCCACCACCAAGTCACTCTCCTCCTCCCTGTATATATCTTTTTATCATTATCCTTTTCTCAAATATAGACAAATTACGACACACACACAAATATTATGCATGGATATGTTACCTGGAAGCTGGAGAGTGAGAATAATATAGATGATAAAAGTCTATCTTCAGCAACAAGTGCTATATTTTCTCCCATGTTGAAAGATTATTTTACAATATAAGAACTTGAAACTAAGACTAACTGAGTCACAGAATAGATAGGGATGTACACAAAAGACCTAGATGTGAAAAGAAGTGGAAATTGTGCAGATTGAACATTGAAGATGTGACCGATGTGAAGAAACTGTGGAAAGATGTGGCGAAAAGAGTGAAGAATGCAATCCCTAGAAAGGTCATCCCCGAGAGTAAACATTGGGAGTTACAGCAAACGTTTTAAGACATAGAAAGAGTAGTTGTGGATTGTTCCGGTGAAAAGCAATGAATCGGAAGCATAACAGACGACGCTCAGCAGTTGGAGTTCGCTGCCAAGCAGATACCAATATAATATTATATATTAAGGAATCAGATAGTTTGTCTTTATTTCATGTTGTTTTATTGCAAAAGCGTATCCTTGAAAGTGAGAGACAATATAGCGTTTGTTGGTGAAGATAATATAATTTGTTTATCTATATTACTCTCTATGCAGAAATAAGGAAACATTTGCACATGGTCGACCCTGACTATACGTTCATATTAGTTGTGAAGCTTTGCTTTAGAGAAATAGAAAGAAGACGACTATATTTGTAATTCGAAGTATAATCGATGTAAGTATGATAAAAAATATTTGAAACATTGGAGATGATGTGCATCTAAATACTAAGCATATACAGATGCACACATAAGTGAAAAGGAACACAAGCACACACAAATAGATGGATAGCTGCACACACATGCATACATATATACCTAGTTGATGTTTAAATTTCAACAAGTCTTATCTTCATCACTTTACGTCCGCTTTTCCTTGCTTGCAAGGGTGGGACGAACCTATTGAGCACAGTATCTCTCCACTTGTCACGGTCCTTCGTCATCTCCTCATTGAGCTTTAGAGATTTGAGGTCTGCTCACACCAGCTCCGCCCGTATTTTTCGTGGTCTTCCTCTACTGCGTTGTCCTTCTACTGGGATTTCTTGGCACTTCTTTACCTAGGTGTCATCCTCCATGCGCATCACATGTCTATACCAACACAGTCTTCTCTCCTGCACACTACAACTTATCCCAGTTAAACAGTTTCTCCCTGAAGTCCTCCATGCCTAGTCGTTCATTTCTCTCCAGCCATCGCATATCCTCTGCAGTTGCTGCCCAAGTTTCACTATCATGCAGCATCGCGCATCTCACACAATCATCATATAACCATCCTTTCGTACGCAGGGAGAAATCCTTCTTTGTCAACAGAGGAAGCAGCTCCCTAAATTTCTTCCGACCTGTCCTTATTCTAGATATTATGGTCTCGGAACACCCCTCCCATTCTAATCAGATCACCTAGGTAGCGGAAGCTATCACCCACTTCTATAGAACCCACCTTCATGTGGTAAATGTGTCTATCACTGCGTCTTCTACTGTCAAGTTCTGTACAACTACTGCATACGTATTTCTCTCTACTTGTTAGTTTGCCTGCTATCCTACTACATCTCTTGTGTACCCAGGATCTGCATTGTGTACATTTTATAGAATTTATCCCAACTCCTTTTCTACATATTGAACATGACCATTTCCCTGATGGAATCAGAGTTTTGTCCTCTTCTCTACTTATCAATACTTTTGTCTTAGCTAGGTTCACTCTCAGTCCTCTTGATTCCAACTGCTTTTTCCATAGACAGAATTTCTTCTCTAGTTCCTCTACTGAATCTGCTATAAGTACCAGATCGTCAGCCTAGAGAAGTTCCCATGGGCAGTCAGTCTTAAACTCGTGTTATGGCTTGGAGAATTATAATGAACAAGATCGGGCTGAGGACAGAGCCCTGATGCACTTCTACTTGTATCTGGAATTCCTCATTAAACTCCATTACTTCTCTCACTTTACTGACAGAACCTCTGTACTTAGCTTGCACTGTCCTCACAAGCCATTCCTCTACACCTATTTTCCTTAGCGACCACCAGATGACAGATCGTGGTACACTATCAAAGACCTCCTCTAAGTCATCAAAAGCTAAGTATAGTGGCTTATTCTTCTCTAATGAACCTCTCTTGTAGTTGTATCACTAAGAAGAGGGCATCTGTTGTACTTTTCCCAGGCATAAAACCAAACTGCATCTCATTTAGTTTGGCCCTTTCTCTAATTAGTTGCAATAGTATTCTTTCTGTCACTTTCATAACCTGATCCATCAGTTTGATGCCCCTATAATTGCTCATTTCCAGAGCATCCCTTTGTCGCAATTTATAAGAATTACTGCTGCACCAGTCTTTGGGTATGACTCAGCCATATATATAACTTGATTGACGATGCGTGCAACCAGTTTAGTAGCTACTTTTGATGCCCTAACCCTATATTCGTCTTTGTGAATAGCTGGTCCCTCTATCGGATAATAATTTGTGAAAAAAATGAAAGAAGAAAACACACACATACACTCTCTCACTCACATGAACAGACATTGAGCACTAAATATATATTTGTTTTTAAAATATAATTTCAATAATAATTAATTGCTAAGATGGATTACATTGCCACCGGTTATATTTTATATATTTCCTAAAACTCGTTTGTTTAAAAAGCTTAATTTTTTTTTCTTTTTACTCTGACATTTTGACTTGTAGCTCTGATAAGTTGAGCTAGATTGCCAGCGTTGAAATAGTTGCGCTTTAGTTTTGATGTACCCGTGAGTCGTGGGGGTATAGTATATTGTCATGTATGTATATACTTATGTGTACATATATCTATATATATATGTATGTATGTATACACGTGTATGTATATCTACATATATACATATATGTTATTGTGTATAGTGTATATTTGTTTATGCAGCATTCCAATTAGCAAAGGGAGATTACTCTACAATATTTTAATAAAATTATTGGAGTTGTTTCCCTTTTATCCGGAAATGTTGTCGTTTGATAAAACTGTCATTGAATTTATGCCTTGTTAAGGCTGGTTCGGTCTCAGTCAGTGCTAAGTGTATGCTGTTAAAAGAAAGATATTTCATGTGACATAATTACTGCAACAGGTTAGGTATTTTCAAGGTTTGGGGTTGTATTTTATTGTTTAAATATGATTGTCACTTAGATAAGACAGGATTCATCAATTTGTAGAAGAATTGATAGGGTTAAGTTTTAATTTTTGGGTGGGTGTGTATATATGAAACTGAATAGCTATTTATATACATGATCTGTTGATTCTCTATCCTTCTTTCTCATAAATATAGACATAGAAATTACGATATACAAGTACACACATACATATATTTCACATTGTTCTGATCAGAATAATAAATCATGTTTTAGTTTTTGCTGGTGTTGTTTGGATTGGCGGTGTTGTTGGGAGTGGTGGCGGTGTTTGTGTTGTTGTTGTTACACATACACACCCACACTGACTGGCAAAACTTCTTTCATCTCAATGAAATTTCCGCCCAAACAACTACTACCACCTCCATCCCCACCACCAGGTTCACAATTATACACACACACACAGATTCATACATACACACATGTGAGATCCGTGATGCTGCATGGTAGTGAGACATGGGCAGCAACTGCAGAAGATATGCGACGGCTAGAGAGAAATGAAGCAAGCATGCTCCATTGGATGTGCAATGCCAAAGTGCGTGAACGACCAAGCATAGACGAGTTGAGAAAGAAACTGGGTATAAGAGGGATAAGTTGTGGTGTGCAGGAGAGAAGGCTGAGATGGTATGGACATGTGATGCGAATGTAGGATGACCGCCGGCTAAAGAAGTGCCAAGAAATCCCAGTAGAAGGAAGACGCAGTAGAGGTAGACCACGAAAAACATGGGCGGAGGTGGTGAGAGCAGACCTCAAATCTCACCGAGGAGATGACGAAGGACCGTGACAAGTGGAGAGATGCTGTGCTGAATAGGACCCGTCCAACCCTTGCAAGCAGGGAAAAGCGGACGTAAAATGATGATGATATTAGTGGGTGTGTGTTCATAATCACTCACGGGAAGTCAAATGGCTGCAGGTCAGTCAGATTTATATTTAATTTATTTCTTTAAAAAAAGTTCAATTTAATTTTTTTCTTAAAAAATAAAAAGTTTAATTTCATTTATTTCTTTAAAAAAAAATTAAATATAATTAATTTCTTCAAAAAAAAGCTTTAAATTTATTTTTATGTTTTGTATTGGGGAAAAATTTTCCATTTAATTAATTTCATCATTTTGTTGTATATACACACATGCATATATACAATTGTTATATATATATATATATATATGAAATGTGTTGGGGGGACTTGACGTCAACAGGGGGAGAAGGAGGAGGAACATCTACTGGGCTAAGTCCCAGCCAGTCCCACGTCTCGCAGGCGGCCACGCGTTCTCTGAACACAGAGGGTTCTGTTGTGTTTTGAAGAACCCTGCTGAGGAGGACGTGGTACTATGTTACCGACGAAAGATACGCCGGCAAAGCTAGTGAGATCGGGGACTGGAGGCGAAGGCCGCCAAACCTGACAGGTAAAGTTGCATTGACTGCTGCTCGGATACAAGCATCGAGCTCAGCGAGGAGACATGTCTGGGTGTAGCACAGAGTGTATAGAGGAGCTTCGGCATGGCGTAGCAGTTCCTCAGCAGAAAGAGAACTGGGTGGCCGTCAATCAAGCCCAGTCGGCTCGTGAGAGTCTGGACTTGATGGTGGAGCGGATGGCCGGCGGGTGGATCGGTGAGGGCATCCTCTTTGGGGGTCACCTGAACCTGGCGGAGAATGGACCGCACGTCCAAGACGGAGACTGTAAAGCTTGCAGCATCGAGGCTGACATTCACCACATCCGACTTGGCTGAGTTGACCTGGAGGTCGATTCCCGCCAGGGCAGGAACCACCGATTGAAGGTCATGGCAGACCGCCTGTACGGGCCCACCCAAAGTAGCATCATCCAGATACCAAACGTTGAGAGGGGCCGTTATACTCTGGGCGATGTGGTCAATACCAAGGATGAACAGGAGGGGTCCCAAAGGGTCGCCCTGTTGGATCCCAGTAGCCAAGGGTATGACCGTATCAGCAGCATGGCGCATGCTCGGGGCTCCATATGACAGGTAGGCAGAGGGGGCTCGGCTGAGGCAGACCTCGAGCAGATGATCCCAGCGTAAAGAGTTGAAGGCATTCCTCATGTCAAACTTGACAATGAGGTGGCTGGAGGCCCTGGATGCCGGTTCCGAGTGTTACGGACTTGCAGATTACCTTGGCAGCCAGCCTCCGGAAGACATTGCCCACAGCAATGGGGTGTATGCCACCCTCTTTCTTCCTGAGAGCGGTGAGGCTGGCCGAAAAAAAGAGGCCTCGAGCATAAGAGTCCAGGGCGCCATGGATGAGCCTATTGGTGAGCGCCACAATTGCACTCAGAAGGCGGCGCCCGGCCTCAGCGGAGAGGGGAGATATCAACTCCTTGAGGAGGCCTGGTCAGAGACCATCAACATCTCCGCAGCTGCTAGCTGGGAAGGACCTGATGGCGGACATGATGTCTGCATCAGAAGCCACAAGGAGCAAGTGTGGATTACAATACAAAACCTCTGAGAATGATTTCTAAGATATTTCACCATAATTAATTTTCATCAATATATATTAATATTATTATTGTTTATTAGGTCAGGTGGCTTGGCCAGAACAATTCTACTCTTCTTTTTTAGATGTCACGATTTTTCATGGCATTCCTGAGATCATTAATCTCCAGCTGGAGATCCAGAGACATCTGATGTATGTAGGTGAACCTCAGTCATCCCACTTGGGTCTTACTATGTTTAGGTATCCACCACAGGAGCCAGCTCATCAGGTCATCCTACCCTCAGCAGCAATGTCCAGCATCTATTGACTTCCGCTCCGTAGTTATTGTGGTAATCTTCGATATCTGGGAATATATTTCTTCTGCTTAAGGGAGTAATAAATATATAGTTTTAAAAAAAACATATATATACACACACATATATATATGTTGTCATTTATAAGAGTTCTCTATCAAAAGCCTTCTCTATGTCCAAAACTAAGTATAGTGGCTTATTTTTCTCTAAGAACCTCTTTTGTAGTTGTCTCACTAAGAAGAGGGCATCTGTTGCACTTTTCAGCGGCACAAAAGCAAACTGCATCTCATACACATACATACATATACATACATACATACATATACATACATCATCATCATCATCATCATCATCATCATTTCGTTTTAAGTCCGCTTTTTCCCTGCTTGCAAGGGTGGGACGGGAACTGATTCTGGCTTGATTTCTACAGCTGGATGCCCTTCCTAACACCAACCTCATTTACAGTGAGTGCTGGGTGCTTTTTTGCCGTGGCACCTCCACGACCACTTTGCAGTGGAATGATATGGACCCCAGTCCCTATCATCTCATTTCTACAGCTGAGTAAACTGGAGCAATGTGAAATAAAGTGTCTTGCTCAAGGAAACAACACATCACCCGGTCTGAGAATTGAACTCACAACCTTTCGATTGCCAGGCCAATGCTCTAACCACTAAGCCATGTGCCTCCATATACATATACATACACATACATATACATACATACATACATACACACATACATACATACATACACATATACATACACATACATACATACATATATATATATACATAATATACATATACATACATACGCATACATAAGCATATACACATATACATAAGTATATATACATATACATACATACATATACATACATACATACACACACATATACACATACATATATACACATACATACATATATACACATACATATATATATACACATACATATATATACATACATATATATACATACATATATATATATATACACATACATATACACATATACACATATATATATACACATACATATATACACACACATACATATTTACATACACACATATATATATATATACATACACATATATATATACATACATACACACATATATATACATACATACACATATATATATACATACATACACACATATACATACATACACATATACATACATACACATATACATACATACACATATACATACATACACACATATACACACACACATATACATACATACATATACACATATATACACATACATATATACATATACATACATACACATGCATATACATACATACACATACATGCATATACATACATACATACACATACATGCATATACATACATACATACACATACATGCATGCATATACATACATACATACATACACATACATGCATATACATACATACACATACATGCATATACATACATACACACACATGCATACATATATATATATATATATATATATACATACATAAAGACAAATTCACCTCATGGACGAGAATGCAAGGGCTCCTCTTTGTTTCGGCCGCGGATGGCTAACATAACCCCATCAGAAAAAGCCCCCATCAGCCAGTTTATTCTACTTGTGGCTTGTTCTCCTGCTCAGGCAGTAAAACGATGTGCTTGATTAGCATTTCGTCTGATTTGCTGTTGTTCCTTAATTTGTTGTTCTCGAGTAGCAGCAGTCCTTGGTTCCCTTTCATCCAAACTGTGTGCTCTTGCTAAAGCTGTTTGGGCTCTGTTAGCAGCTAGACGGGCATGCCAAACTTCTTCACTTTCTTCAGATCGCTGTATTTTCTTTCTCTTAGCCTCTGAAGATGACCTTCCATATAATGATCTGGAAGGTTACCGGTATGACAAAAGGCTCAATGCAAGTTTTCAAGTGTTTTACAGAACCGAGATACAAAGTGTTAAAATGATCAAATTTTACTTTAGAACATTTATTTGCTGACAATTGTTTCTTCCAGAGGGAAGTCTGGAATCATCGGAGCATAAGGAATGTTGAAACATTGCTTATAACTTTTATGCCTGTGATTTTTTTGCTTGTGCTTTTTACTTATACCTATTACACTTCCAACCAGTGCTGCCTGTAATTGTGTTTTCAAGCAGAACATCTTTTTAACTCCTGATTCTCCACATGATGCCTTTGACACTAATAACAATTATGTATCTTAAATGTTCTGAATGATAGGATTTTAGTAACATGTTTCTGGAAGAAACAATTGTCAGCAAATAAATGTTCTAAACTAAAATTTGATCGTTTTAACACTTTATATATATATATATGTATATAAATATGTATATATACTCTTTTTACCTGTTCCAGCCATCCGGCTGAGGCTATGCTGGGGCACCGCCCTTGTTGCTACACATTTAATCTCCAGCCTGTATTGGTTGACCACTGGTGCAACAGGGAGTTCATTGCTGCTGCCCTTAGGTTTCCCTCGTGCATTGCTGTGGGCTCATCTAGGATCTTGTATAGCAAGGTGTCGACATGTTTCTTGAAGACATCCACACCATGCAGATCTCTCAGATCCCTTGGCAGCTTGTTGAAGAGTTGAGGGTCCTTAAACCCCAGACTTTTGCAATATCTGCTCCTTATTCTAGATATGGAAGACGGGATCTTTGGCACCACACAATGACGTCCTGTTCGGCAGTTGATCCAGCTGCCAATGCCAAAGTTTGGTGCTAGTCCCTCCAGGATTTTCCACATGTAGATCACTGCGTATCTCTCCCGTCTTCATTCCAAGGAGTAGAGGTTCAGTTCTTTTAGCCTCGCCCAGTAGCTTATCTCCTTCATAGTCACAATCCTCTTGGTGTAGCTTCGCTGGATTGCCTCAAGCTCCGTGGTTAGTTTGACACTATGGGGTGACCACAACTGGGAGCAATAGTCCAGGCGGCTTAGGACAAATGTCCTCCATAGTGTCAACATGGTGTCTCGGTCTCTTGTCCGGAAAGTCTTCAAGATCCAGCCAGCGAGTCGTCTGCACATTGTCGCCACTTTCATGATGTGAGAGGAAAAAGATGCATCATCGCTCATATCGATTTTTACCCAGGGATATCGGTCCCTCCTGGTCCGGTGTAACTGTGTTGTACTGTATTTGTGTTTGCAGGAATTGCGTAGCGCTTGGAATTTGCCAGCATTAAACTGCATGTTGTTGTCTTCTGCCCATTTGTATATGGCATACAGCCCTTGTTGTAAAAGGGCAGAGTCAGCCGGGTTTTTGATTGCCTGTGCTACCTTAGTGTCATCAGCATAGCTAGTGAGGGATGTTGTTGTATGTACTACAGAGGGTATGTCTGAGAGAGCCACCAAAAACAGTAGTGGTCCCAGGACTGTGCCTTGGGGAACCCCACTTGTTATTGATAATTCCTTTGAGAGGGCCCCCGTTTGCTGCGACTGTCTGGCTTCTCTCCTTTAAGAAGTCGTGCAGCCACTCACCTACTTTTCTAGTTATGGTGAGTCCGTGTAGTTTGTGACATATCATTCCGTCGTCGACTTTGTCAAAGGCCTTCGCAAAGTCCAGATATATCATGTCCACATGTGAGCTGTCAAGTAGTTGTTTCAGTACCCAGTCTTAATGATGTAGCAGCTGTGTAAGGCAGCTTCTTCCTGGGTGAAAGCCATGCTGCGTGTTAGTCAGGCAGTCATTTTCCTCGAGGAAAGTGATCAGATTCTTTCTGACGATTCGCTCCATGACCTTACTGATATGTGACGTCAGGGAGACTGGTCTATGTTGTTTGGCTTCCGCTCTGCTACCTCCTATATGGATAGGGCACTTGTGAATGCAAGCTCACCTTTATCATTCTGGAAACACTTCTCTCCAATGACATCACAATTCTCTCTGACACACTGCCTCGTAATCTGGAACACCTCCTGTTTCTGTTCCTCGTGTTGCAAAACATGCTTGAATTTCCTATCCTCTGCCTCCCTTCTAGCTAAGTATACTTGTCGCCTAGCTTCCCTCCTGGTCTCTCTGTAATGTGCCCTGTTCTTCCATTCTTTCCATGCCTGTCTCTTAACCTTAACTGCCTCATCTACCATATTGTTCCACCACCAAGTCACTCTCCTCCTCCCTGTATATATCTTTTTATCATTATCCTTTTCTCAAATATAGACAAATTACGACACACACACAAATATTATGCATGGATATGTTACCTGGAAGCTGGAGAGTGAGAATAATATAGATGATAAAAGTCTATCTTCAGCAACAAGTGCTATATTTTCTCCCATGTTGAAAGATTATTTTACAATATAAGAACTTGAAACTAAGACTAACTGAGTCACAGAATAGATAGGGATGTACACAAAAGACCTAGATGTGAAAAGAAGTGGAAATTGTGCAGATTGAACATTGAAGATGTGACCGATGTGAAGAAACTGTGGAAAGATGTGGCGAAAAGAGTGAAGAATGCAATCCCTAGAAAGGTCATCCCCGAGAGTAAACATTGGGAGTTACAGCAAACGTTTTAAGACATAGAAAGAGTAGTTGTGGATTGTTCCGGTGAAAAGCAATGAATCGGAAGCATAACAGACGACGCTCAGCAGTTGGAGTTCGCTGCCAAGCAGATACCAATATAATATTATATATTAGGGAATCAGATAGTTTGTCTTTATTTCATGTTGTTTTATTGCAAAAGCGTATCCTTGAAAGTGAGAGACAATATAGCGTTTGTTGGTGAAGATAATATAATTTGTTTATCTATATTACTCTCTATGCAGAAATAAGGAAACATTTGCACATGGTCGACCCTGACTATACGTTCATATTAGTTGTGAAGCTTTGCTTTAGAGAAATAGAAAGAAGACGACTATATTTGTAATTCGAAGTATAATCGATGTAAGTATGATAAAAAATATTTGAAACATTGGAGATGATGTGCATCTAAATACTAAGCATATACAGATGCACACATAAGTGAAAAGGAACACAAGCACACACAAATAGATGGATAGCTGCACACACATGCATACATATATACCTAGTTGATGTTTAAATTTCAACAAGTCTTATCTTCATCACTTTACGTCCGCTTTTCCTTGCTTGCAAGGGTGGGACGAACCTATTGAGCACAGTATCTCTCCACTTGTCACGGTCCTTCGTCATCTCCTCATTGAGCTTTAGAGATTTGAGGTCTGCTCACACCAGCTCCGCCCGTATTTTTCGTGGTCTTCCTCTACTGCGTTGTCCTTCTACTGGGATTTCTTGGCACTTCTTTACCTAGGTGTCATCCTCCATGCGCATCACATGTCTATACCAACACAGTCTTCTCTCCTGCACACTACAACTTATCCCAGTTAAACAGTTTCTCCCTGAAGTCCTCCATGCCTAGTCGTTCATTTCTCTCCAGCCATCGCATATCCTCTGCAGTTGCTGCCCAAGTTTCACTATCATGCAGCATCGCGCATCTCACACAATCATCATATAACCATCCTTTCGTACGCAGGGAGAAATCCTTCTTTGTCAACAGAGGAAGCAGCTCCCTAAATTTCTTCCGACCTGTCCTTATTCTAGATATTATGGTCTCGGAACACCCCTCCCATTCTAATCAGATCACCTAGGTAGCGGAAGCTATCACCCACTTCTATAGAACCCACCTTCATGTGGTAAATGTGTCTATCACTGCGTCTTCTACTGTCAAGTTCTGTACAACTACTGCATACGTATTTCTCTCTACTTGTTAGTTTGCCTGCTATCCTACTACATCTCTTGTGTACCCAGGATCTGCATTGTGTACATTTTATAGAATTTATCCCAACTCCTTTTCTACATATTGAACATGACCATTTCCCTGATGGAATCAGAGTTTTGTCCTCTTCTCTACTTATCAATACTTTTGTCTTAGCTAGGTTCACTCTCAGTCCTCTTGATTCCAACTGCTTTTTCCATAGACAGAATTTCTTCTCTAGTTCCTCTACTGAATCTGCTATAAGTACCAGATCGTCAGCCTAGAGAAGTTCCCATGGGCAGTCAGTCTTAAACTCGTGTTATGGCTTGGAGAATTATAATGAACAAGATCGGGCTGAGGACAGAGCCCTGATGCACTCCTACTTGTATCTGGAATTCCTCATTAAACTCCATTACTTCTCTCACTTTACTGACAGAACCTCTGTACTTAGCTTGCACTGTCCTCACAAGCCATTCCTCTACACCTATTTTCCTTAGCGACCACCAGATGACAGATCGTGGTACACTATCAAAGACCTCCTCTAAGTCATCAAAAGCTAAGTATAGTGGCTTATTCTTCTCTAATGAACCTCTCTTGTAGTTGTATCACTAAGAAGAGGGCATCTGTTGTACTTTTCCCAGGCATAAAACCAAACTGCATCTCATTTAGTTTGGCCCTTTCTCTAATTAGTTGCAATAGTATTCTTTCTGTCACTTTCATAACCTGATCCATCAGTTTGATGCCCCTATAATTGCTCATTTCCAGAGCATCCCTTTGTCGCAATTTATAAGAATTACTGCTGCACCAGTCTTTGGGTATGACTCAGCCATATATATAACTTGATTGACGATGCGTGCAACCAGTTTAGTAGCTACTTTTGATGCCCTAACCCTATATTCGTCTTTGTGAATAGCTGGTCCCTCTATCGGATAATAATTTGTGAAAAAAATGAAAGAAGAAAACACACACATACACTCTCTCACTCACATGAACAGACATTGAGCACTAAATATATATTTGTTTTTAAAATATAATTTCAATAATAATTAATTGCTAAGATGGATTACATTGCCACCGGTTATATTTTATATATTTCCTAAAACTCGTTTGTTTAAAAAGCTTAATTTTTTTTTCTTTTTACTCTGACATTTTGACTTGTAGCTCTGATAAGTTGAGCTAGATTGCCAGCGTTGAAATAGTTGCGCTTTAGTTTTGATGTACCCGTGAGTCGTGGGGGTATAGTATATTGTCATGTATGTATATACTTATGTGTACATATATCTATATATATATGTATGTATGTATACACGTGTATGTATATCTACATATATACATATATGTTATTGTGTATAGTGTATATTTGTTTATGCAGCATTCCAATTAGCAAAGGGAGATTACTCTACAATATTTTAATAAAATTATTGGAGTTGTTTCCCTTTTATCCGGAAATGTTGTCGTTTGATAAAACTGTCATTGAATTTATGCCTTGTTAAGGCTGGTTCGGTCTCAGTCAGTGCTAAGTGTATGCTGTTAAAAGAAAGATATTTCATGTGACATAATTACTGCAACAGGTTAGGTATTTTCAAGGTTTGGGGTTGTATTTTATTGTTTAAATATGATTGTCACTTAGATAAGACAGGATTCATCAATTTGTAGAAGAATTGATAGGGTTAAGTTTTAATTTTTGGGTGGGTGTGTATATATGAAACTGAATAGCTATTTATATACATGATCTGTTGATTCTCTATCCTTCTTTCTCATAAATATAGACATAGAAATTACGATATACAAGTACACACATACATATATTTCACATTGTTCTGATCAGAATAATAAATCATGTTTTAGTTTTTGCTGGTGTTGTTTGGATTGGCGGTGTTGTTGGGAGTGGTGGCGGTGTTTGTGTTGTTGTTGTTACACATACACACCCACACTGACTGGCAAAACTTCTTTCATCTCAATGAAATTTCCGCCCAAACAACTACTACCACCTCCATCCCCACCACCAGGTTCACAATTATACACACACACACAGATTCATACATACACACATGTGAGATCCGTGATGCTGCATGGTAGTGAGACATGGGCAGCAACTGCAGAAGATATGCGACGGCTAGAGAGAAATGAAGCAAGCATGCTCCATTGGATGTGCAATGCCAAAGTGCGTGAACGACCAAGCATAGACGAGTTGAGAAAGAAACTGGGTATAAGAGGGATAAGTTGTGGTGTGCAGGAGAGAAGGCTGAGATGGTATGGACATGTGATGCGAATGTAGGATGACCGCCAGCTAAAGAAGTGCCAAGAAATCCCAGTAGAAGGAAGACGCAGTAGAGGTAGACCACGAAAAACATGGGCGGAGGTGGTGAGAGCAGACCTCAAATCTCACCGAGGAGATGACGAAGGACCGTGACAAGTGGAGAGATGCTGTGCTGAATAGGACCCGTCCAACCCTTGCAAGCAGGGAAAAGCGGACGTAAAATGATGATGATATTAGTGGGTGTGTGTTCATAATCACTCACGGGAAGTCAAATGGCTGCAGGTCAGTCAGATTTATATTTAATTTATTTCTTTAAAAAAAGTTCAATTTAATTTTTTTCTTAAAAAATAAAAAGTTTAATTTCATTTATTTCTTTAAAAAAAAATTAAATATAATTAATTTCTTCAAAAAAAAGCTTTAAATTTATTTTTATGTTTTGTATTGGGGAAAAATTTTCCATTTAATTAATTTCATCATTTTGTTGTATATACACACATGCATATATACAATTGTTATATATATATATATATATATGAAATGTGTTGGGGGGACTTGACGTCAACAGGGGGAGAAGGAGGAGGAACATCTACTGGGCTAAGTCCCAGCCAGTCCCACGTCTCGCAGGCGGCCACGCGTTCTCTGAACACAGAGTGTTCTGTTGTGTTTTGAAGAACCCTGCTGAGGAGGACGTGGTACTATGTTACCGACGAAAGATACGCCGGCAAAGCTAGTGAGATCGGGGACTGGAGGCGAAGGCCGCCAAACCTGACAGGTAAAGTTGCATTGACTGCTGCTCGGATACAAGCATCGAGCTCAGCGAGGAGACATGTCTGGGTGTAGCACAGAGTGTATAGAGGAGCTTCGGCATGGCGTAGCAGTTCCTCAGCAGAAAGAGAACTGGGTGGCCGTCAATCAAGCCCAGTCGGCTCGTGAGAGTCTGGACTTGATGGTGGAGCGGATGGCCGGCGGGTGGATCGGTGAGGGCATCCTCTTTGGGGGTCACCTGAACCTGGCGGAGAATGGACCGCACGTCCAAGACGGAGACTGTAAAGCTTGCAGCATCGAGGCTGACATTCACCACATCCGACTTGGCTGAGTTGACCTGGAGGTCGATTCCCGCCAGGGCAGGAACCACCGATTGAAGGTCATGGCAGACCGCCTGTACGGGCCCACCCAAAGTAGCATCATCCAGATACCAAACGTTGAGAGGGGCCGTTATACTCTGGGCGATGTGGTCAATACCAAGGATGAACAGGAGGGGTCCCAAAGGGTCGCCCTGTTGGATCCCAGTAGCCAAGGGTATGACCGTATCAGCAGCATGGCGCATGCTCGGGGCTCCATATGACAGGTAGGCAGAGGGGGCTCGGCTGAGGCAGACCTCGAGCAGATGATCCCAGCGTAAAGAGTTGAAGGCATTCCTCATGTCAAACTTGACAATGAGGTGGCTGGAGGCCCTGGATGCCGGTTCCGAGTGTTACGGACTTGCAGATTACCTTGGCAGCCAGCCTCCGGAAGACATTGCCCACAGCAATGGGGTGTATGCCACCCTCTTTCTTCCTGAGAGCGGTGAGGCTGGCCGAAAAAAAGAGGCCTCGAGCATAAGAGTCCAGGGCGCCATGGATGAGCCTATTGGTGAGCGCCACAATTGCACTCAGAAGGCGGCGCCCGGCCTCAGCGGAGAGGGGAGATATCAACTCCTTGAGGAGGCCTGGTCAGAGACCATCAACATCTCCGCAGCTGCTAGCTGGGAAGGACCTGATGGCGGACATGATGTCTGCATCAGAAGCCACAAGGAGCAAGTGTGGATTACAATACAAAACCTCTGAGAATGATTTCTAAGATATTTCACCATAATTAATTTTCATCAATATATATTAATATTATTATTGTTTATTAGGTCAGGTGGATTGGCCAGAACAATTCTACTCTTCTTTTTTAGATGTCACGATTTTTCATGGCATTCCTGAGATCATTAATCTCCAGCTGGAGATCCAGAGACATCTGATGTATGTAGGTGAACCTCAGTCATCCCACTTGGGTCTTACTATGTTTAGGTATCCACCACAGGAGCCAGCTCATCAGGTCATCCTACCCTCAGCAGCAATGTCCAGCATCTATTGACTTCCGCTCCGTAGTTATTGTGGTAATCTTCGATATCTGGGAATATATTTCTTCTGCTTAAGGGAGTAATAAATATATAGTTTTAAAAAAAACATATATATACACACACATATATATATGTTGTCATTTATAAGAGTTCTCTATCAAAAGCCTTCTCTATGTCCAAAACTAAGTATAGTGGCTTATTTTTCTCTAAGAACCTCTTTTGTAGTTGTCTCACTAAGAAGAGGGCATCTGTTGCACTTTTCAGCGGCACAAAAGCAAACTGCATCTCATACACATACATACATATACATACATACATACATATACATACATCATCATCATCATCATCATCATCATCATTTCGTTTTAAGTCCGCTTTTTCCCTGCTTGCAAGGGTGGGACGGGAACTGATTCTGGCTTGATTTCTACAGCTGGATGCCCTTCCTAACACCAACCTCATTTACAGTGAGTGCTGGGTGCTTTTTTGCCGTGGCACCTCCACGACCACTTTGCAGTGGAATGATATGGACCCCAGTCCCTATCATCTCATTTCTACAGCTGAGTAAACTGGAGCAATGTGAAATAAAGTGTCTTGCTCAAGGAAACAACACATCACCCGGTCTGAGAATTGAACTCACAACCTTTCGATTGCCAGGCCAATGCTCTAACCACTAAGCCATGTGCCTCCATATACATATACATACACATACATATACATACATACATACATACACACATACATACATACATACACATATACATACACATACATACATACATATATATATATACATAATATACATATACATACATACGCATACATAAGCATATACACATATACATAAGTATATATACATATACATACATACATATACATACATACATACACACACATATACACATACATATATACACATACATACATATATACACATACATATATATATACACATACATATATATACATACATATATATACATACATATATATATATATACACATACATATACACATATACACATATATATATACACATACATATATACACACACATACATATTTACATACACACATATATATATATATACATACACATATATATATACATACATACACACATATATATACATACATACACATATATATATACATACATACACACATATACATACATACACATATACATACATACACATATACATACATACACATATACATACATACACACATATACACACACACATATACATACATACATATACACATATATACACATACATATATACATATACATACATACACATGCATATACATACATACACATACATGCATATACATACATACATACACATACATGCATATACATACATACATACACATACATGCATATACATACATACATACATACACATACATGCATATACATACATACACATACATGCATATACATACATACACACACATGCATACATATATATATATATATATATATACATACATAAAGACAAATTCACCTCATGGACGAGAATGCAAGGGCTCCTCTTTGTTTCGGCCGCGGATGGCTAACATAACCCCATCAGAAAAAGCCCCCATCAGCCAGTTTATTCTACTTGTGGCTTGTTCTCCTGCTCAGGCAGTAAAACGATGTGCTTGATTAGCATTTCGTCTGATTTGCTGTTGTTCCTTAATTTGTTGTTCTCGAGTAGCAGCAGTCCTTGGTTCCCTTTCATCCAAACTGTGTGCTCTTGCTAAAGCTGTTTGGGCTCTGTTAGCAGCTAGACGGGCATGCCAAACTTCTTCACTTTCTTCAGATCGCTGTATTTTCTTTCTCTTAGCCTCTGAAGATGACCTTCCATATAATGATCTGGAAGGTTACCGGTATGACAAAAGGCTCAATGCAAGTTTTCAAGTGTTTTACAGAACCGAGATACAAAGTGTTAAAATGATCAAATTTTACTTTAGAACATTTATTTGCTGACAATTGTTTCTTCCAGAGGGAAGTCTGGAATCATCGGAGCATAAGGAATGTTGAAACATTGCTTATAACTTTTATGCCTGTGATTTTTTTGCTTGTGCTTTTTACTTATACCTATTACACTTCCAACCAGTGCTGCCTGTAATTGTGTTTTCAAGCAGAACATCTTTTTAACTCCTGATTCTCCACATGATGCCTTTGACACTAATAACAATTATGTATCTTAAATGTTCTGAATGATAGGATTTTAGTAACATGTTTCTGGAAGAAACAATTGTCAGCAAATAAATGTTCTAAACTAAAATTTGATCGTTTTAACACTTTATATATATATATATGTATATAAATATGTATATATACTCTTTTTACCTGTTCCAGCCATCCGGCTGAGGCTATGCTGGGGCACCGCCCTTGTTGCTACACATTTAATCTCCAGCCTGTATTGGTTGACCACTGGTGCAACAGGGAGTTCATTGCTGCTGCCCTTAGGTTTCCCTCGTGCATTGCTGTGGGCTCATCTAGGATCTTGTATAGCAAGGTGTCGACATGTTTCTTGAAGACATCCACACCATGCAGATCTCTCAGATCCCTTGGCAGCTTGTTGAAGAGTTGAGGGTCCTTAAACCCCAGACTTTTGCAATATCTGCTCCTTATTCTAGATATGGAAGACGGGATCTTTGGCACCACACAATGACGTCCTGTTCGGCAGTTGATCCAGCTGCCAATGCCAAAGTTTGGTGCTAGTCCCTCCAGGATTTTCCACATGTAGATCACTGCGTATCTCTCCCGTCTTCATTCCAAGGAGTAGAGGTTCAGTTCTTTTAGCCTCGCCCAGTAGCTTATCTCCTTCATAGTCACAATCCTCTTGGTGTAGCTTCGCTGGATTGCCTCAAGCTCCGTGGTTAGTTTGACACTATGGGGTGACCACAACTGGGAGCAATAGTCCAGGCGGCTTAGGACAAATGTCCTCCATAGTGTCAACATGGTGTCTCGGTCTCTTGTCCGGAAAGTCTTCAAGATCCAGCCAGCGAGTCGTCTGCACATTGTCGCCACTTTCATGATGTGAGAGGAAAAAGATGCATCATCGCTCATATCGATTTTTACCCAGGGATATCGGTCCCTCCTGGTCCGGTGTAACTGTGTTGTACTGTATTTGTGTTTGCAGGAATTGCGTAGCGCTTGGAATTTGCCAGCATTAAACTGCATGTTGTTGTCTTCTGCCCATTTGTATATGGCATACAGCCCTTGTTGTAAAAGGGCAGAGTCAGCCGGGTTTTTGATTGCCTGTGCTACCTTAGTGTCATCAGCATAGCTAGTGAGGGATGTTGTTGTATGTACTACAGAGGGTATGTCTGAGAGAGCCACCAAAAACAGTAGTGGTCCCAGGACTGTGCCTTGGGGAACCCCACTTGTTATTGATAATTCCTTTGAGAGGGCCCCCGTTTGCTGCGACTGTCTGGCTTCTCTCCTTTAAGAAGTCGTGCAGCCACTCACCTACTTTTCTAGTTATGGTGAGTCCGTGTAGTTTGTGACATATCATTCCGTCGTCGACTTTGTCAAAGGCCTTCGCAAAGTCCAGATATATCATGTCCACATGTGAGCTGTCAAGTAGTTGTTTCAGTACCCAGTCTTAATGATGTAGCAGCTGTGTAAGGCAGCTTCTTCCTGGGTGAAAGCCATGCTGCGTGTTAGTCAGGCAGTCATTTTCCTCGAGGAAAGTGATCAGATTCTTTCTGACGATTCGCTCCATGACCTTACTGATATGTGACGTCAGGGAGACTGGTCTATGTTGTTTGGCTTCCGCTCTGCTACCTCCTATATGGATAGGGCACTTGTGAATGCAAGCTCACCTTTATCATTCTGGAAACACTTCTCTCCAATGACATCACAATTCTCTCTGACACACTGCCTCGTAATCTGGAACACCTCCTGTTTCTGTTCCTCGTGTTGCAAAACATGCTTGAATTTCCTATCCTCTGCCTCCCTTCTAGCTAAGTATACTTGTCGCCTAGCTTCCCTCCTGGTCTCTCTGTAATGTGCCCTGTTCTTCCATTCTTTCCATGCCTGTCTCTTAACCTTAACTGCCTCATCTACCATATTGTTCCACCACCAAGTCACTCTCCTCCTCCCTGTATATATCTTTTTATCATTATCCTTTTCTCAAATATAGACAAATTACGACACACACACAAATATTATGCATGGATATGTTACCTGGAAGCTGGAGAGTGAGAATAATATAGATGATAAAAGTCTATCTTCAGCAACAAGTGCTATATTTTCTCCCATGTTGAAAGATTATTTTACAATATAAGAACTTGAAACTAAGACTAACTGAGTCACAGAATAGATAGGGATGTACACAAAAGACCTAGATGTGAAAAGAAGTGGAAATTGTGCAGATTGAACATTGAAGATGTGACCGATGTGAAGAAACTGTGGAAAGATGTGGCGAAAAGAGTGAAGAATGCAATCCCTAGAAAGGTCATCCCCGAGAGTAAACATTGGGAGTTACAGCAAACGTTTTAAGACATAGAAAGAGTAGTTGTGGATTGTTCCGGTGAAAAGCAATGAATCGGAAGCATAACAGACGACGCTCAGCAGTTGGAGTTCGCTGCCAAGCAGATACCAATATAATATTATATATTAGGGAATCAGATAGTTTGTCTTTATTTCATGTTGTTTTATTGCAAAAGCGTATCCTTGAAAGTGAGAGACAATATAGCGTTTGTTGGTGAAGATAATATAATTTGTTTATCTATATTACTCTCTATGCAGAAATAAGGAAACATTTGCACATGGTCGACCCTGACTATACGTTCATATTAGTTGTGAAGCTTTGCTTTAGAGAAATAGAAAGAAGACGACTATATTTGTAATTCGAAGTATAATCGATGTAAGTATGATAAAAAATATTTGAAACATTGGAGATGATGTGCATCTAAATACTAAGCATATACAGATGCACACATAAGTGAAAAGGAACACAAGCACACACAAATAGATGGATAGCTGCACACACATGCATACATATATACCTAGTTGATGTTTAAATTTCAACAAGTCTTATCTTCATCACTTTACGTCCGCTTTTCCTTGCTTGCAAGGGTGGGACGAACCTATTGAGCACAGTATCTCTCCACTTGTCACGGTCCTTCGTCATCTCCTCATTGAGCTTTAGAGATTTGAGGTCTGCTCACACCAGCTCCGCCCGTATTTTTCGTGGTCTTCCTCTACTGCGTTGTCCTTCTACTGGGATTTCTTGGCACTTCTTTACCTAGGTGTCATCCTCCATGCGCATCACATGTCTATACCAACACAGTCTTCTCTCCTGCACACTACAACTTATCCCAGTTAAACAGTTTCTCCCTGAAGTCCTCCATGCCTAGTCGTTCATTTCTCTCCAGCCATCGCATATCCTCTGCAGTTGCTGCCCAAGTTTCACTATCATGCAGCATCGCGCATCTCACACAATCATCATATAACCATCCTTTCGTACGCAGGGAGAAATCCTTCTTTGTCAACAGAGGAAGCAGCTCCCTAAATTTCTTCCGACCTGTCCTTATTCTAGATATTATGGTCTCGGAACACCCCTCCCATTCTAATCAGATCACCTAGGTAGCGGAAGCTATCACCCACTTCTATAGAACCCACCTTCATGTGGTAAATGTGTCTATCACTGCGTCTTCTACTGTCAAGTTCTGTACAACTACTGCATACGTATTTCTCTCTACTTGTTAGTTTGCCTGCTATCCTACTACATCTCTTGTGTACCCAGGATCTGCATTGTGTACATTTTATAGAATTTATCCCAACTCCTTTTCTACATATTGAACATGACCATTTCCCTGATGGAATCAGAGTTTTGTCCTCTTCTCTACTTATCAATACTTTTGTCTTAGCTAGGTTCACTCTCAGTCCTCTTGATTCCAACTGCTTTTTCCATAGACAGAATTTCTTCTCTAGTTCCTCTACTGAATCTGCTATAAGTACCAGATCGTCAGCCTAGAGAAGTTCCCATGGGCAGTCAGTCTTAAACTCGTGTTATGGCTTGGAGAATTATAATGAACAAGATCGGGCTGAGGACAGAGCCCTGATGCACTCCTACTTGTATCTGGAATTCCTCATTAAACTCCATTACTTCTCTCACTTTACTGACAGAACCTCTGTACTTAGCTTGCACTGTCCTCACAAGCCATTCCTCTACACCTATTTTCCTTAGCGACCACCAGATGACAGATCGTGGTACACTATCAAAGACCTCCTCTAAGTCATCAAAAGCTAAGTATAGTGGCTTATTCTTCTCTAATGAACCTCTCTTGTAGTTGTATCACTAAGAAGAGGGCATCTGTTGTACTTTTCCCAGGCATAAAACCAAACTGCATCTCATTTAGTTTGGCCCTTTCTCTAATTAGTTGCAATAGTATTCTTTCTGTCACTTTCATAACCTGATCCATCAGTTTGATGCCCCTATAATTGCTCATTTCCAGAGCATCCCTTTGTCGCAATTTATAAGAATTACTGCTGCACCAGTCTTTGGGTATGACTCAGCCATATATATAACTTGATTGACGATGCGTGCAACCAGTTTAGTAGCTACTTTTGATGCCCTAACCCTATATTCGTCTTTGTGAATAGCTGGTCCCTCTATCGGATAATAATTTGTGAAAAAAATGAAAGAAGAAAACACACACATACACTCTCTCACTCACATGAACAGACATTGAGCACTAAATATATATTTGTTTTTAAAATATAATTTCAATAATAATTAATTGCTAAGATGGATTACATTGCCACCGGTTATATTTTATATATTTCCTAAAACTCGTTTGTTTAAAAAGCTTAATTTTTTTTTCTTTTTACTCTGACATTTTGACTTGTAGCTCTGATAAGTTGAGCTAGATTGCCAGCGTTGAAATAGTTGCGCTTTAGTTTTGATGTACCCGTGAGTCGTGGGGGTATAGTATATTGTCATGTATGTATATACTTATGTGTACATATATCTATATATATATGTATGTATGTATACACGTGTATGTATATCTACATATATACATATATGTTATTGTGTATAGTGTATATTTGTTTATGCAGCATTCCAATTAGCAAAGGGAGATTACTCTACAATATTTTAATAAAATTATTGGAGTTGTTTCCCTTTTATCCGGAAATGTTGTCGTTTGATAAAACTGTCATTGAATTTATGCCTTGTTAAGGCTGGTTCGGTCTCAGTCAGTGCTAAGTGTATGCTGTTAAAAGAAAGATATTTCATGTGACATAATTACTGCAACAGGTTAGGTATTTTCAAGGTTTGGGGTTGTATTTTATTGTTTAAATATGATTGTCACTTAGATAAGACAGGATTCATCAATTTGTAGAAGAATTGATAGGGTTAAGTTTTAATTTTTGGGTGGGTGTGTATATATGAAACTGAATAGCTATTTATATACATGATCTGTTGATTCTCTATCCTTCTTTCTCATAAATATAGACATAGAAATTACGATATACAAGTACACACATACATATATTTCACATTGTTCTGATCAGAATAATAAATCATGTTTTAGTTTTTGCTGGTGTTGTTTGGATTGGCGGTGTTGTTGGGAGTGGTGGCGGTGTTTGTGTTGTTGTTGTTACACATACACACCCACACTGACTGGCAAAACTTCTTTCATCTCAATGAAATTTCCGCCCAAACAACTACTACCACCTCCATCCCCACCACCAGGTTCACAATTATACACACACACACAGATTCATACATACACACATGTGAGATCCGTGATGCTGCATGGTAGTGAGACATGGGCAGCAACTGCAGAAGATATGCGACGGCTAGAGAGAAATGAAGCAAGCATGCTCCATTGGATGTGCAATGCCAAAGTGCGTGAACGACCAAGCATAGACGAGTTGAGAAAGAAACTGGGTATAAGAGGGATAAGTTGTGGTGTGCAGGAGAGAAGGCTGAGATGGTATGGACATGTGATGCGAATGTAGGATGACCGCCGGCTAAAGAAGTGCCAAGAAATCCCAGTAGAAGGAAGACGCAGTAGAGGTAGACCACGAAAAACATGGGCGGAGGTGGTGAGAGCAGACCTCAAATCTCACCGAGGAGATGACGAAGGACCGTGACAAGTGGAGAGATGCTGTGCTGAATAGGACCCGTCCAACCCTTGCAAGCAGGGAAAAGCGGACGTAAAATGATGATGATATTAGTGGGTGTGTGTTCATAATCACTCACGGGAAGTCAAATGGCTGCAGGTCAGTCAGATTTATATTTAATTTATTTCTTTAAAAAAAGTTCAATTTAATTTTTTTCTTAAAAAATAAAAAGTTTAATTTCATTTATTTCTTTAAAAAAAAATTAAATATAATTAATTTCTTCAAAAAAAAGCTTTAAATTTATTTTTATGTTTTGTATTGGGGAAAAATTTTCCATTTAATTAATTTCATCATTTTGTTGTATATACACACATGCATATATACAATTGTTATATATATATATATATATATGAAATGTGTTGGGGGGACTTGACGTCAACAGGGGGAGAAGGAGGAGGAACATCTACTGGGCTAAGTCCCAGCCAGTCCCACGTCTCGCAGGCGGCCACGCGTTCTCTGAACACAGAGGGTTCTGTTGTGTTTTGAAGAACCCTGCTGAGGAGGACGTGGTACTATGTTACCGACGAAAGATACGCCGGCAAAGCTAGTGAGATCGGGGACTGGAGGCGAAGGCCGCCAAACCTGACAGGTAAAGTTGCATTGACTGCTGCTCGGATACAAGCATCGAGCTCAGCGAGGAGACATGTCTGGGTGTAGCACAGAGTGTATAGAGGAGCTTCGGCATGGCGTAGCAGTTCCTCAGCAGAAAGAGAACTGGGTGGCCGTCAATCAAGCCCAGTCGGCTCGTGAGAGTCTGGACTTGATGGTGGAGCGGATGGCCGGCGGGTGGATCGGTGAGGGCATCCTCTTTGGGGGTCACCTGAACCTGGCGGAGAATGGACCGCACGTCCAAGACGGAGACTGTAAAGCTTGCAGCATCGAGGCTGACATTCACCACATCCGACTTGGCTGAGTTGACCTGGAGGTCGATTCCCGCCAGGGCAGGAACCACCGATTGAAGGTCATGGCAGACCGCCTGTACGGGCCCACCCAAAGTAGCATCATCCAGATACCAAACGTTGAGAGGGGCCGTTATACTCTGGGCGATGTGGTCAATACCAAGGATGAACAGGAGGGGTCCCAAAGGGTCGCCCTGTTGGATCCCAGTAGCCAAGGGTATGACCGTATCAGCAGCATGGCGCATGCTCGGGGCTCCATATGACAGGTAGGCAGAGGGGGCTCGGCTGAGGCAGACCTCGAGCAGATGATCCCAGCGTAAAGAGTTGAAGGCATTCCTCATGTCAAACTTGACAATGAGGTGGCTGGAGGCCCTGGATGCCGGTTCCGAGTGTTACGGACTTGCAGATTACCTTGGCAGCCAGCCTCCGGAAGACATTGCCCACAGCAATGGGGTGTATGCCACCCTCTTTCTTCCTGAGAGCGGTGAGGCTGGCCGAAAAAAAGAGGCCTCGAGCATAAGAGTCCAGGGCGCCATGGATGAGCCTATTGGTGAGCGCCACAATTGCACTCAGAAGGCGGCGCCCGGCCTCAGCGGAGAGGGGAGATATCAACTCCTTGAGGAGGCCTGGTCAGAGACCATCAACATCTCCGCAGCTGCTAGCTGGGAAGGACCTGATGGCGGACATGATGTCTGCATCAGAAGCCACAAGGAGCAAGTGTGGATTACAATACAAAACCTCTGAGAATGATTTCTAAGATATTTCACCATAATTAATTTTCATCAATATATATTAATATTATTATTGTTTATTAGGTCAGGTGGCTTGGCCAGAACAATTCTACTCTTCTTTTTTAGATGTCACGATTTTTCATGGCATTCCTGAGATCATTAATCTCCAGCTGGAGATCCAGAGACATCTGATGTATGTAGGTGAACCTCAGTCATCCCACTTGGGTCTTACTATGTTTAGGTATCCACCACAGGAGCCAGCTCATCAGGTCATCCTACCCTCAGCAGCAATGTCCAGCATCTATTGACTTCCGCTCCGTAGTTATTGTGGTAATCTTCGATATCTGGGAATATATTTCTTCTGCTTAAGGGAGTAATAAATATATAGTTTTAAAAAAAACATATATATACACACACATATATATATGTTGTCATTTATAAGAGTTCTCTATCAAAAGCCTTCTCTATGTCCAAAACTAAGTATAGTGGCTTATTTTTCTCTAAGAACCTCTTTTGTAGTTGTCTCACTAAGAAGAGGGCATCTGTTGCACTTTTCAGCGGCACAAAAGCAAACTGCATCTCATACACATACATACATATACATACATACATACATATACATACATCATCATCATCATCATCATCATCATCATTTCGTTTTAAGTCCGCTTTTTCCCTGCTTGCAAGGGTGGGACGGGAACTGATTCTGGCTTGATTTCTACAGCTGGATGCCCTTCCTAACACCAACCTCATTTACAGTGAGTGCTGGGTGCTTTTTTGCCGTGGCACCTCCACGACCACTTTGCAGTGGAATGATATGGACCCCAGTCCCTATCATCTCATTTCTACAGCTGAGTAAACTGGAGCAATGTGAAATAAAGTGTCTTGCTCAAGGAAACAACACATCACCCGGTCTGAGAATTGAACTCACAACCTTTCGATTGCCAGGCCAATGCTCTAACCACTAAGCCATGTGCCTCCATATACATATACATACACATACATATACATACATACATACATACACACATACATACATACATACACATATACATACACATACATACATACATATATATATATACATAATATACATATACATACATACGCATACATAAGCATATACACATATACATAAGTATATATACATATACATACATACATATACATACATACATACACACACATATACACATACATATATACACATACATACATATATACACATACATATATATATACACATACATATATATACATACATATATATACATACATATATATATATATACACATACATATACACATATACACATATATATATACACATACATATATACACACACATACATATTTACATACACACATATATATATATATACATACACATATATATATACATACATACACACATATATATACATACATACACATATATATATACATACATACACACATATACATACATACACATATACATACATACACATATACATACATACACATATACATACATACACACATATACACACACACATATACATACATACATATACACATATATACACATACATATATACATATACATACATACACATGCATATACATACATACACATACATGCATATACATACATACATACACATACATGCATATACATACATACATACACATACATGCATGCATATACATACATACATACATACACATACATGCATATACATACATACACATACATGCATATACATACATACACACACATGCATACATATATATATATATATATATATATACATACATAAAGACAAATTCACCTCATGGACGAGAATGCAAGGGCTCCTCTTTGTTTCGGCCGCGGATGGCTAACATAACCCCATCAGAAAAAGCCCCCATCAGCCAGTTTATTCTACTTGTGGCTTGTTCTCCTGCTCAGGCAGTAAAACGATGTGCTTGATTAGCATTTCGTCTGATTTGCTGTTGTTCCTTAATTTGTTGTTCTCGAGTAGCAGCAGTCCTTGGTTCCCTTTCATCCAAACTGTGTGCTCTTGCTAAAGCTGTTTGGGCTCTGTTAGCAGCTAGACGGGCATGCCAAACTTCTTCACTTTCTTCAGATCGCTGTATTTTCTTTCTCTTAGCCTCTGAAGATGACCTTCCATATAATGATCTGGAAGGTTACCGGTATGACAAAAGGCTCAATGCAAGTTTTCAAGTGTTTTACAGAACCGAGATACAAAGTGTTAAAATGATCAAATTTTACTTTAGAACATTTATTTGCTGACAATTGTTTCTTCCAGAGGGAAGTCTGGAATCATCGGAGCATAAGGAATGTTGAAACATTGCTTATAACTTTTATGCCTGTGATTTTTTTGCTTGTGCTTTTTACTTATACCTATTACACTTCCAACCAGTGCTGCCTGTAATTGTGTTTTCAAGCAGAACATCTTTTTAACTCCTGATTCTCCACATGATGCCTTTGACACTAATAACAATTATGTATCTTAAATGTTCTGAATGATAGGATTTTAGTAACATGTTTCTGGAAGAAACAATTGTCAGCAAATAAATGTTCTAAACTAAAATTTGATCGTTTTAACACTTTATATATATATATATGTATATAAATATGTATATATACTCTTTTTACCTGTTCCAGCCATCCGGCTGAGGCTATGCTGGGGCACCGCCCTTGTTGCTACACATTTAATCTCCAGCCTGTATTGGTTGACCACTGGTGCAACAGGGAGTTCATTGCTGCTGCCCTTAGGTTTCCCTCGTGCATTGCTGTGGGCTCATCTAGGATCTTGTATAGCAAGGTGTCGACATGTTTCTTGAAGACATCCACACCATGCAGATCTCTCAGATCCCTTGGCAGCTTGTTGAAGAGTTGAGGGTCCTTAAACCCCAGACTTTTGCAATATCTGCTCCTTATTCTAGATATGGAAGACGGGATCTTTGGCACCACACAATGACGTCCTGTTCGGCAGTTGATCCAGCTGCCAATGCCAAAGTTTGGTGCTAGTCCCTCCAGGATTTTCCACATGTAGATCACTGCGTATCTCTCCCGTCTTCATTCCAAGGAGTAGAGGTTCAGTTCTTTTAGCCTCGCCCAGTAGCTTATCTCCTTCATAGTCACAATCCTCTTGGTGTAGCTTCGCTGGATTGCCTCAAGCTCCGTGGTTAGTTTGACACTATGGGGTGACCACAACTGGGAGCAATAGTCCAGGCGGCTTAGGACAAATGTCCTCCATAGTGTCAACATGGTGTCTCGGTCTCTTGTCCGGAAAGTCTTCAAGATCCAGCCAGCGAGTCGTCTGCACATTGTCGCCACTTTCATGATGTGAGAGGAAAAAGATGCATCATCGCTCATATCGATTTTTACCCAGGGATATCGGTCCCTCCTGGTCCGGTGTAACTGTGTTGTACTGTATTTGTGTTTGCAGGAATTGCGTAGCGCTTGGAATTTGCCAGCATTAAACTGCATGTTGTTGTCTTCTGCCCATTTGTATATGGCATACAGCCCTTGTTGTAAAAGGGCAGAGTCAGCCGGGTTTTTGATTGCCTGTGCTACCTTAGTGTCATCAGCATAGCTAGTGAGGGATGTTGTTGTATGTACTACAGAGGGTATGTCTGAGAGAGCCACCAAAAACAGTAGTGGTCCCAGGACTGTGCCTTGGGGAACCCCACTTGTTATTGATAATTCCTTTGAGAGGGCCCCCGTTTGCTGCGACTGTCTGGCTTCTCTCCTTTAAGAAGTCGTGCAGCCACTCACCTACTTTTCTAGTTATGGTGAGTCCGTGTAGTTTGTGACATATCATTCCGTCGTCGACTTTGTCAAAGGCCTTCGCAAAGTCCAGATATATCATGTCCACATGTGAGCTGTCAAGTAGTTGTTTCAGTACCCAGTCTTAATGATGTAGCAGCTGTGTAAGGCAGCTTCTTCCTGGGTGAAAGCCATGCTGCGTGTTAGTCAGGCAGTCATTTTCCTCGAGGAAAGTGATCAGATTCTTTCTGACGATTCGCTCCATGACCTTACTGATATGTGACGTCAGGGAGACTGGTCTATGTTGTTTGGCTTCCGCTCTGCTACCTCCTATATGGATAGGGCACTTGTGAATGCAAGCTCACCTTTATCATTCTGGAAACACTTCTCTCCAATGACATCACAATTCTCTCTGACACACTGCCTCGTAATCTGGAACACCTCCTGTTTCTGTTCCTCGTGTTGCAAAACATGCTTGAATTTCCTATCCTCTGCCTCCCTTCTAGCTAAGTATACTTGTCGCCTAGCTTCCCTCCTGGTCTCTCTGTAATGTGCCCTGTTCTTCCATTCTTTCCATGCCTGTCTCTTAACCTTAACTGCCTCATCTACCATATTGTTCCACCACCAAGTCACTCTCCTCCTCCCTGTATATATCTTTTTATCATTATCCTTTTCTCAAATATAGACAAATTACGACACACACACAAATATTATGCATGGATATGTTACCTGGAAGCTGGAGAGTGAGAATAATATAGATGATAAAAGTCTATCTTCAGCAACAAGTGCTATATTTTCTCCCATGTTGAAAGATTATTTTACAATATAAGAACTTGAAACTAAGACTAACTGAGTCACAGAATAGATAGGGATGTACACAAAAGACCTAGATGTGAAAAGAAGTGGAAATTGTGCAGATTGAACATTGAAGATGTGACCGATGTGAAGAAACTGTGGAAAGATGTGGCGAAAAGAGTGAAGAATGCAATCCCTAGAAAGGTCATCCCCGAGAGTAAACATTGGGAGTTACAGCAAACGTTTTAAGACATAGAAAGAGTAGTTGTGGATTGTTCCGGTGAAAAGCAATGAATCGGAAGCATAACAGACGACGCTCAGCAGTTGGAGTTCGCTGCCAAGCAGATACCAATATAATATTATATATTAGGGAATCAGATAGTTTGTCTTTATTTCATGTTGTTTTATTGCAAAAGCGTATCCTTGAAAGTGAGAGACAATATAGCGTTTGTTGGTGAAGATAATATAATTTGTTTATCTATATTACTCTCTATGCAGAAATAAGGAAACATTTGCACATGGTCGACCCTGACTATACGTTCATATTAGTTGTGAAGCTTTGCTTTAGAGAAATAGAAAGAAGACGACTATATTTGTAATTCGAAGTATAATCGATGTAAGTATGATAAAAAATATTTGAAACATTGGAGATGATGTGCATCTAAATACTAAGCATATACAGATGCACACATAAGTGAAAAGGAACACAAGCACACACAAATAGATGGATAGCTGCACACACATGCATACATATATACCTAGTTGATGTTTAAATTTCAACAAGTCTTATCTTCATCACTTTACGTCCGCTTTTCCTTGCTTGCAAGGGTGGGACGAACCTATTGAGCACAGTATCTCTCCACTTGTCACGGTCCTTCGTCATCTCCTCATTGAGCTTTAGAGATTTGAGGTCTGCTCACACCAGCTCCGCCCGTATTTTTCGTGGTCTTCCTCTACTGCGTTGTCCTTCTACTGGGATTTCTTGGCACTTCTTTACCTAGGTGTCATCCTCCATGCGCATCACATGTCTATACCAACACAGTCTTCTCTCCTGCACACTACAACTTATCCCAGTTAAACAGTTTCTCCCTGAAGTCCTCCATGCCTAGTCGTTCATTTCTCTCCAGCCATCGCATATCCTCTGCAGTTGCTGCCCAAGTTTCACTATCATGCAGCATCGCGCATCTCACACAATCATCATATAACCATCCTTTCGTACGCAGGGAGAAATCCTTCTTTGTCAACAGAGGAAGCAGCTCCCTAAATTTCTTCCGACCTGTCCTTATTCTAGATATTATGGTCTCGGAACACCCCTCCCATTCTAATCAGATCACCTAGGTAGCGGAAGCTATCACCCACTTCTATAGAACCCACCTTCATGTGGTAAATGTGTCTATCACTGCGTCTTCTACTGTCAAGTTCTGTACAACTACTGCATACGTATTTCTCTCTACTTGTTAGTTTGCCTGCTATCCTACTACATCTCTTGTGTACCCAGGATCTGCATTGTGTACATTTTATAGAATTTATCCCAACTCCTTTTCTACATATTGAACATGACCATTTCCCTGATGGAATCAGAGTTTTGTCCTCTTCTCTACTTATCAATACTTTTGTCTTAGCTAGGTTCACTCTCAGTCCTCTTGATTCCAACTGCTTTTTCCATAGACAGAATTTCTTCTCTAGTTCCTCTACTGAATCTGCTATAAGTACCAGATCGTCAGCCTAGAGAAGTTCCCATGGGCAGTCAGTCTTAAACTCGTGTTATGGCTTGGAGAATTATAATGAACAAGATCGGGCTGAGGACAGAGCCCTGATGCACTCCTACTTGTATCTGGAATTCCTCATTAAACTCCATTACTTCTCTCACTTTACTGACAGAACCTCTGTACTTAGCTTGCACTGTCCTCACAAGCCATTCCTCTACACCTATTTTCCTTAGCGACCACCAGATGACAGATCGTGGTACACTATCAAAGACCTCCTCTAAGTCATCAAAAGCTAAGTATAGTGGCTTATTCTTCTCTAATGAACCTCTCTTGTAGTTGTATCACTAAGAAGAGGGCATCTGTTGTACTTTTCCCAGGCATAAAACCAAACTGCATCTCATTTAGTTTGGCCCTTTCTCTAATTAGTTGCAATAGTATTCTTTCTGTCACTTTCATAACCTGATCCATCAGTTTGATGCCCCTATAATTGCTCATTTCCAGAGCATCCCTTTGTCGCAATTTATAAGAATTACTGCTGCACCAGTCTTTGGGTATGACTCAGCCATATATATAACTTGATTGACGATGCGTGCAACCAGTTTAGTAGCTACTTTTGATGCCCTAACCCTATATTCGTCTTTGTGAATAGCTGGTCCCTCTATCGGATAATAATTTGTGAAAAAAATGAAAGAAGAAAACACACACATACACTCTCTCACTCACATGAACAGACATTGAGCACTAAATATATATTTGTTTTTAAAATATAATTTCAATAATAATTAATTGCTAAGATGGATTACATTGCCACCGGTTATATTTTATATATTTCCTAAAACTCGTTTGTTTAAAAAGCTTAATTTTTTTTTCTTTTTACTCTGACATTTTGACTTGTAGCTCTGATAAGTTGAGCTAGATTGCCAGCGTTGAAATAGTTGCGCTTTAGTTTTGATGTACCCGTGAGTCGTGGGGGTATAGTATATTGTCATGTATGTATATACTTATGTGTACATATATCTATATATATATGTATGTATGTATACACGTGTATGTATATCTACATATATACATATATGTTATTGTGTATAGTGTATATTTGTTTATGCAGCATTCCAATTAGCAAAGGGAGATTACTCTACAATATTTTAATAAAATTATTGGAGTTGTTTCCCTTTTATCCGGAAATGTTGTCGTTTGATAAAACTGTCATTGAATTTATGCCTTGTTAAGGCTGGTTCGGTCTCAGTCAGTGCTAAGTGTATGCTGTTAAAAGAAAGATATTTCATGTGACATAATTACTGCAACAGGTTAGGTATTTTCAAGGTTTGGGGTTGTATTTTATTGTTTAAATATGATTGTCACTTAGATAAGACAGGATTCATCAATTTGTAGAAGAATTGATAGGGTTAAGTTTTAATTTTTGGGTGGGTGTGTATATATGAAACTGAATAGCTATTTATATACATGATCTGTTGATTCTCTATCCTTCTTTCTCATAAATATAGACATAGAAATTACGATATACAAGTACACACATACATATATTTCACATTGTTCTGATCAGAATAATAAATCATGTTTTAGTTTTTGCTGGTGTTGTTTGGATTGGCGGTGTTGTTGGGAGTGGTGGCGGTGTTTGTGTTGTTGTTGTTACACATACACACCCACACTGACTGGCAAAACTTCTTTCATCTCAATGAAATTTCCGCCCAAACAACTACTACCACCTCCATCCCCACCACCAGGTTCACAATTATACACACACACACAGATTCATACATACACACATGTGAGATCCGTGATGCTGCATGGTAGTGAGACATGGGCAGCAACTGCAGAAGATATGCGACGGCTAGAGAGAAATGAAGCAAGCATGCTCCATTGGATGTGCAATGCCAAAGTGCGTGAACGACCAAGCATAGACGAGTTGAGAAAGAAACTGGGTATAAGAGGGATAAGTTGTGGTGTGCAGGAGAGAAGGCTGAGATGGTATGGACATGTGATGCGAATGTAGGATGACCGCCGGCTAAAGAAGTGCCAAGAAATCCCAGTAGAAGGAAGACGCAGTAGAGGTAGACCACGAAAAACATGGGCGGAGGTGGTGAGAGCAGACCTCAAATCTCACCGAGGAGATGACGAAGGACCGTGACAAGTGGAGAGATGCTGTGCTGAATAGGACCCGTCCAACCCTTGCAAGCAGGGAAAAGCGGACGTAAAATGATGATGATATTAGTGGGTGTGTGTTCATAATCACTCACGGGAAGTCAAATGGCTGCAGGTCAACTATGCTTCATTTTTACATGAATATTTATTTACAGTTTTTAACAGAAAAAATATTGCTGCGAAATACATTTTTTTTTAACAGATTTACAGTTTTTAACAGAAAAAAAAATTCTTTAAAAAATATATTTTTTTACCTGTGCAATTGTATGCGTGATGTATGTAGTGAATGGGTTGAGCAAAATCTGGCGATACTCGGTGGTCTTGATTCTAACGGAATACGAATAACTGTACAAATTGAGGAGAGCAAATATTTTCATCGTATTTACGATGCTCGTGGGCTCTGGCATGAAGGACATTGTGTCATTGGCGCAATTGATACTAATAATTCCCGCAATATTTTTCTCCATGAAATCCCTGATCAGGCTGCTGAGACTGCTGCCTCTCATTGAAAGGCACTGTGCAAATGGATCTATGATCCATACAGATGAGTGGCGGGTATGCCAAATTTGCCTGGTCGTTATACACATCTCACTGTCAAAAAGCATTTCGTTGATCCCATATCAAGTACATACACGCAAAATATTGAGGGGGGTGTGGTCTGATGCCAACAAGAAACTAAAACGCATCAATGGTACCAGCCGACCAATATTTCAGTCGTATTTAAGGCAGTTTGAGTGGCAATGTCACGTATCCAACTGGTGAAGGTAAATGTTTCGAAAGAAATGTAGTTGTTCTAATGCAGTTTATATATAATATCGTCTATGCAAATGTTGGTATTGTGAAGTGCGACGGAGTTCCACTACGCATTAAAACAAACATTTGCATACGCAATAATGTCAAACTAACCAATGGGAGGTTGCGTATGAATACATGGGCAGTCTCACTCTCTTGTTAAAAACCCGACACAGTTGACGCGTACCAGACAGACCGACACAGTTGACGCGTGAAGATGTATCTATAAAAAATGGTGACCTGGCTGTAAAGAATACATCCTTCACACACATAAAAAAAAATGTCGAGTTTACAATAACACAATATTTTGTTTGCACATGGCATTTTTGTCCAAGGATACTACGGACTTCAAAAGATTATTTTTAAATGTTTTGTTCGCAACTATTTTGTTAAAGTTTACGAACGTCTTTGATGAACACCTTGGCGACTATACACCTACACAGCTCTTACGCTGATAACATTTTGGAGTACTCCGGCAATTCGACCACTACTACGCCTTCACGACTTGCATGAAAACTAGGCAACAAACCTTTAAATATTCTGTTCCGAGGGACTTTCCTCGTGGACCCATGTTTTTGTCAGAAATGACGGTGAGAAGACCTCTCACTCCACCTTATTCTGGACCCTATCGTGTACTTGCACGTAGAGATAAACATTTCACCTTTGACTTTAATGGACATAAAGACACACTCTATTGACAGACTAAAGCGGGCCTACACAGATGCTCTCACATCAGAGCCTCATACTCCCCTCTGCTACAATGTGTCAATACAAGCACCACCGCAAACACCACAATCACATTCAAACACTCCTTTACTTTCAACATACATCAAACTGACCAATGGGAAGTTGCGTATGACAGACCGAACTGACTTGCAGATGATACATCGCGCGAAAATTTATTGTAAAATGACTCCTACAATCCTTTTCGACAAATAAAATTATATTTATAGAGGAGTGAGCATTGAAGAGCTATTTATTTATATCCTGGAAGTCAGCAGCATTTACTACCGATAAGAAGCTACCAACTCTTCGATTAAGGTATTTCAATTATATCACTTATAACTAATATCCTTCGAAGACCTATAACAACAATGTAAAATCATATAGATAATATTTAGCCCCTCATCCTTATCTATAAATGTATCATTTATCACATAAGACAGTGTAACACAGTCTTCGTTCAACTAATGTGTATATTGTCAATTGAGATTTTATTTGACGTATAATATCAATATACACACTACACATGCTAGCAGAAAACCACTCGTAGTATATATATATATAGCGTAGAGTGTAGCTAGTGTATGTATGTATATATAAGTATGTATGTATATATATGTGTGTGTAAAAATGTCAATAATGACCTTTTTTTTTTTTTTTTTGACAAAAAACTTGAATTTAAGTTGTCATGTTTACCTTAATTAACATTTTAAAAGAAAAGTTGGTTATTTTGACATCCCCCCCCTCCCCAAACTAAAAACAAGACATAAAAATTTAAATTTAAGTTTTAATTGTAAAAGTAACATTATCATATTTTAGCTCCTTGAGTTCCTTAAGTGCGTATTTCAGCTCGTATTCCCCATTTTCTAAACACAATGCTTTTGCAACCGAATCTTCACTCATTGAATTCTGTATTCGTAGACCTGACTTTTCCCAGCAATTTACAATTGTCTCTTTTACAACCGAATCCCATGCCTGGACTGATCAAAAATACCATGCAATAACTGTTTTTACTTTTGCCAGCAATTATTCCAGTGCATCACTGGTACTTTATTTATCGACCCTATAAGGATGAAAGGCCAAGTTGAACTCGGAAAATAAAGGGGCGTAACTCATGACGTTCCTTTTAAATTGACACTTTCACATCTTTATTAACCAACTTTATTAATAAAAATCGTATTGTAGTTGCTTTTGAATGACCAAATTATTCCTTGGTCTAAAGGTTGTAATTTTGTAGTTGTGTTCGAGGGTAGAAAAAAAAAAGTTTTATATTTTAAAAGCTTTGTTTGTGGCATGCTGCATTATCAAGGAGCAATAATACTTTTCTCTATTGTTTAAAAAATTCGTAATTGATTTCTTTTAGGTAAAATGAAAATATATTGTCTGTCATCCATCCGTAATGTTCTTTTTATAATAAAATTCCTGTTTAGAAATGTCAATATTCTTGAAACAACGAGGTTTAAGGCTTTTTTCAGTAAAAAGGGGTTTAAACTTTTCACCAGTTGCACTACATGTGAATAGTACTGTAATTCTCTTTTGATTCCTCTAATTTTGTATTATCATCGTTAAGAAAAACATAACTTTTAGTCCCTCTCCTTATTCCTACCCTTTGTCTCATCCTCGAATCCATATTCTCAGTCCCTGTCTCCTATTCCTTATCTCTCTATCTCTTACTTTTTATTATTTATTTAATCCTTTGATATTTTATTATACAACTTGCCTTTTTATTTTGCTGAAACATATATCGTATTCCTTTTCATGTTATTGTTATCATTATTGTCATCACTATTTTACACATCCACTTACACTATAACTTCTACTATTATCAGAAACCGTATTTTGTACTTATTTTTTATATCGTCATTCTTTCTTCTTTATACTTTTATTATTGTTTATCTTTTATTATTGATGTTTTCGTTTTCATTCACTCGATTCTCTGATGTATCTATAAATGCTAATGCCATGTGTTACACCCTCCAGTATTCCGATGATTTTATCAGAGCCACACACTGTATTTCAGGTCGAGTGATTAGCGACTTTTAGACTCACCTGTTCAATGAAACAATTGTTAGTACTGTAAATAAAACCCTTTTTATACAGCCGACCATCTTACTCTTCATTCTTTCACTACTATTACTCCAAGATCGACCTGCATGGGAATTATTGCAAACTCGCTACCTAAGTAAGGAAACCTCTCACTGGATTACCTAAAACGATAACTTGTTATCCCATGTGTATATATCATCATCATCGTTTAAAGTCTATCTTCCACGCTAGCATGGGTTTAGACGGGAGATGTCCCACTTGAGGCAAGATTGGTTTTTCTCGCTCGTATAGGACTGTCTGGCAGGTTTTCTACGGTTGGGTGCCCTTCCTAACACCAACCACGTTTAGTGTGGACTGGGAGGTTTTTACCGTGTTACCTACACGGGCACATTACAGCGTGGAGATTTTTTTTTTTTTTTTTTTTTTTTTTTGTCGTGACATCTACACGACCTCATTTATTTAGGGCTGGATGTTGTGGTACCAACATAACTTTACAGAGAGAGGTTGGAGGAGAGGGTAGTGGGATGCGGGTGTATTTTTGGTTAAGAGGTGCCTACTGACGAGGTTTCGCGTTGTACATAGACAAATCAGGTCTTCTGTATTACTGCGTAGTGCCAAAGATCTCTGTCCAGTGACATTGTCTTGGAGAGATGTATGTAAGGTCGGAATTTATCAGATCGTCCCAGGTTTTTCTGGGTCTGCCTACTCCGTAACTTCCATCAATTTTGATATATATATATGTGTGTGTGTATATATTTGTCCTGGGTATGACATTAAACTACATCCAGTGGCAAGGCTCAAGTTCAGGAGGAACTGTGGGGAACGTGGAGTTACCCCCTTAGTTGTCATAACTCCCAGGTCTGCTCTGGCCTGGTGTAGTAGTACCTGTTAGGGCCCCTTTTATAGGTTAAATAATAAGATGACAGATCGGGGTACCCCTATCAAAGGCCTTCTCTAGGTCAACAAAGGCTAAGTATAGTGGCTTATTTTTCTCTAAGAACCTCTCTTGTAATTGTCTCATCAAGAAGAGGGCATCTGTTGTACTATTCCCAGGCACAAAACCAAACTGCATCTCATCTAGTTTGACCCTTTCTCTAATTAGTTGTGCTAATATCCTTTCTGCCACTTTCATAACCTGATCCATCAGTTTTATACCCCTATAATTTCTCCTCTCAAGAGCATCCCCTTTACTTTTGCACTAGTCTTTGGGTATGACACTGCCATATATAGCCTGATTGATGTGTGCAACCAGTTTAGTGCCTACGTCCCCTGAGGCCTTCAGCATCTCAACAACTATCTCCGATGGTCCAGCAGCCTCACCATTTTTCATTTCCTTAATTGCCTCTTGGACCCTATATTCGTCAATCTCAATAGCTGGTTCTTCTGTCTGATCTACTGAGGGTAATTTCTCTCTCTCCCATGTATATATATATATATAATATATATATATATATATATATATATATCTTGAAATATTTGTAAATGTCTGAGAGATTGGCTAAATGTTTTACAGTGTACTGTGCCACTAAACTGCACCATACTAAATCACACTACACTACACTGCACTGTACTGTTCACGCTAACGCTACTGTTTTCTATTTTGCAGTTATGATCAGTAAGAGAAAGGAAGTTATTTCAACAAAAGCTAAGTATAGTGGCTTCTAATAACCTCTCTTGTAGTTGTCTCGCTAAGAGGGTATCTGTTGCACTTTTCCCAGGCACATAACCAAACTGCATCGCATCTAGTTGGACCCTTTCTATAATTAGTTGCGCTAATATCCTTTCTGCCACTTTCACAACCTGATCCATCAGCTTTATTCCTCTATAATTGCTCATGTCCAGAGCATCTCCTTTACCTTTGTAGCAATTTACGAGAATATTGCTGCAGCAGTCTTTGAGTACAAAACCGACATATATAGCCTGATTTGATGAAGCGTGCAACCAGTTGAGTGCCTATGTCCCCTGATGCCTGCAGCATCTCGGCAACTATTCCTGACGGTCCAGCGGCCTTACCATTATTCATTTCCTTAATCGCCTCTTAGACCATATATTCGTCAATCTGAATAGCTGATCCCTCTGTCGGATGTACTGGGGGGGTAATTTCTCTCTTTCTCACATTGGGTCTCCACATTCATCAGTCTCTCTTAATGACATTTCCAGGCCTTTTTTTTCTGACCATCCGTAAAACTAAGTACGCCGGCATCATTAAGCAGACAAACTTAATCTCGATTTGCACTGACACACAGCCTCGCAATACGGAACACGGCGCGTCTTTGATCTTCTTGTCGAGCAGCCTCCTTGCGTGCTAAGTACACCTAACCTCTAGCTTCTCTCTTAGCGGCTGTATATTCTTCTCTACTCGCACTAATTTTGCAAGCATTCCATGCTAGTCTTTAGTCTCCAATGGCCCGATCTACCGTGCTGTCCCACCACCATGTCACTCTCTGTCTGGTTGGAACTCTGATCCAGCCACAAGTTTCATCAGTAACCTGCAGTAAGGTATCGCATAAGAAATTCCAGTTATCATCTATGTTGTACGACTCTAAATCGTCTTCTTTTTCATCATACACATATTGAAGGGCTTTCCTAAATTTGTATTTTAGTGAGAGCTCTTTTAGCTTCCAGACCTTTCTTTTTTCCACACCTTCCTGTATGTCTCATTCAGTCTCTTGCTTGGGGTACATTCTTCCCCGGGGTATGCCTTTGTATTTGACACCATCTGCCTGTCCCGCTGCCTCACTAGCAAGAAGTCAATCTGGCTTATGTGCTTGCCTGATTTGTAGGTTATTAGGTGGTTGGCAGATTTGTGTAAGTTAGTGTTGTAGATGGTTAGTGCAATTGCATCGCAAAATTCAAGAAGTTTCACTGCTTCATTTCTTAAGCCGTAAGTGTGCCCAACACGTACCTCGGTGTAACCATCGTAGAGCTGTCCAACATGACCATTGAAATCCCCTGCTAGCATAACGATGTCTCCGTCCTGTCATTGTGGCTGTTTGTAAAAATTGCTTGTAAATGCAGAATTTCTTGTCTTTACCTAGCAGCAGTTTCTTGCTCTCAATTAACCCTAAAACTAGCCGCAACGCTAACAGTAACACTAACCGTAACACTAACTTATGCAGGCCTAGGTAAAGACGAGAAAGATAAAACAAGGAGTGATGCTATTTGAATTTTGTGATGCAAGTGTTTTAACAATTTGCAAAACCAACTTCCGCAAACCTGCCAACTGCCTAATAACCTACGAATTAGGCAAGCACAGAAGCCGGATTTCTCGGTAGTTAGGCAGCGAGACAGACAGATGGTGTGAAGTACCAGGGTGTGCCCCGGGGAGGACTGTTTCCCACAGCGTGGGTTGGTTGTTGGTGATGTCTCGGTGATCCTGAGACGGAGTGAGAAGTGTAGGTAAATAGATAGACTGATGCACAGATATCTGGATAGATTGATAGAGAGATAGATATATAGAGAGCATCATTATCATCGTCTGTTCATCATTTTACGTCCGCTTTTCCCTGCTTGAAAGGGTGGGACAGGTCCTCTTGAGCAAAGCATCTCTTCACTTGTCACGGTCCTTCGTCATCTCCTTGGTGAGTTTCAGCGATCTGAAGTCGGCTCTCACCACCTCCACCCATGTTTTTCGTGGTCTTCCTCTACTGCGTCTCCCTTCTTTACCCAGCGCTCAACCTCCATGCGCATCACATGCCCATACCATCTCAGTCCTCTCTTGCACACCACAACTTATCCCTCTTAAACACAGTTTCTCTCTCAACTCGTTTATGCTTGGTCGTTCCCGCACATTGACATTGCACATCCAACGGAGCGTGCTTGCTTCATTTCTCTCCAGCCATCGCATACCCTCTGCAGTTGCTGTCCATGTCTCACTACCATGCAGGGTCGCACATCTCGCATAGGCATCATGTAACCACACTTTCGTACGCATATATATATTTGTATATATGTATATATATATATATATATATATATATATATGTGTGTGTATGTATATATATATATGTATGTATATATTTGTCCTGGGTATGACATTAAACTACATCCAGTGGCAAGGCTCAAGTTCAGGAGGAACTGTGGGGAACGTGGAGTTACCCCCTTAGTTGTCATAACTCCCAGGTCTGCTCTGGCCTGGTGTAGTAGTACCTGTTGGGGGCCCCATTTATAGGTTAAATAATAAGATGACAGATCGGCGTACCCTATCAAAGGCCTTCTCTAGGTCAACAAAGGCAAAGTATAGTGGCTTATTTTTCTCTAAGAACCTCTCTTGTAATTGTCTCATCAAGAAGAGGGCATCTGTTGTACTATTCCCAGGCACAAAACCAAACTGCATCTCATCTAGTTTGACCCTTTCTCTAATTAGTTGTGCTAATATCCTTTCTGCCACTTTCATAACCTGATCCATCAGTTTTATATCCCTATAATTTCTCCTCTCAAGAGCGTCCCCTTTACTTTTGCACTAGTCTTTGGGTATGACACTGCCATATATAGCCTGATTGATGATGTGTGCAACCAGTTTAGTGCCTACGTCCCCTGAGGCCTTCAGCATCTCAGCAACTATCTCCGATGGTCCAGCAGCCTCACCATTTTTCATTTCCTTAATCGCCTCTTGGACCCTATATTCGTCAATCTCAATAGCTGGTCCCTCTGTCTGATCTACTGAGGGTAGTGTTTTGTGTTTTGCAGGTATGACCAGTAAGAGCGAGGAAGTTATTTCAAAGGATTTTCGTAATTAAACACTTTTTTTACCATTATTTTAAGGTATTATCTCGGTTTTTTTTTTTTTTTTTTTTTTTTTTTAAATGGACCTCTTGATAAGACGAAATGACCTGTATAATTTTTTTTTTCATATTTAGATGGAATAGAAGAAAAAGAAGAGAAATGAAAGCAATGAAATTAAGTTTTAGAGAAAATATACGCCAACGACAATGGAGGTATGATTTCAGTTTAATCTTAACCTAATGACCACTTTACAGAGTGTACTGGGTGTGTCTTACCTCGCTATGTTTACTGTAAACCCTAGATAACGAATGCCTTGTTGAGTGTTGTGAATTGTGAACGTGAGGTTGTGTTGTGGGGTTGCTTGGTGAGGTTGCATAAGAAGGGTGTTGTGAGTTTGCATTATGATGTAGCTTTGTGAGGCTTTGTTGTGAATTGATAAATATTTGAAAACACACCTCTGTCCCCTCAACAGTCAGTCAGTCATTTTCTACTAAAACTCATTGATGCGAGTCCCTAGCATTGTATCTGTAAGTACATTATGACTATTTTCTCTTGGTGGACTTGACATTCAAAGATATTTGTATATATTTTGTTGATGTTGTTTGTTAGTTAGGAAATTGCTTAAAAGCTACTTTGATCACAGCACTTTGTAAAGGCAACATATGTTTAAGATTCTTTTTTTCTTTTATTTTTGTTATTCAGATGACAGAGAAGGCAAAGAAAGGCACAGAAGAAAAGAACAATGACGATTATTATTATTATTATTACTATTATTATTTGTTTTATTATAATCAAAATATGCTGTTAGTTTGCCTGCTATCCCACTACGTGCCTGCTATCGCACTCGATCTTTTGTGTACGTTTTATATAATTTATGCCAGTTCCGTTTCTGCATATCGAACATGGCCATTTCCCTGACGGAATAGAGTTTTGTCCTCTTTTCTACTCATCAACACTCATTCGTGACACAAAGTACAGCGGCATCATTGCGGACAGACTTAATCCCGATTTGCACTGACACACTGCCTCGCAGTACGGAACAGCGCACATCGTCGAGCAGCCTCCTTGCATGCTAAGTACACCTGACGTCTAGCTTCTCTCTTAGCGGCTGTATATTCTTCTCTACTCGCACTAATTTTGCAAGCATTCCATGCTAGTCTTTAGTCTCCAATGGCCCGATCTACCGTGCTGTCCCACCACCATGTCACTCTCTGTCTGGTTGGAACTCTGATCCAGCCACAAGTTTCATCAGTAACCTGCAGTAAGGTATCGCATAAGAAATTCCAGTTATCATCTATGTTGTACGACTCTAAATCGTCTTCTTTTTCATCATACACATATTGAAGGGCTTTCCTAAATTTGTATTTTAGTGAGAGCTCTTTTAGCTTCCAGACCTTTCTTTTTTCCACACCTTCCTGTATGTCTCATTCAGTCTCTTGCTTGGGGTACATTCTTCCCCGGGGTATGCCTTTGTATTTGACACCATCTGCCTGTCCCGCTGCCTCACTAGCAAGAAGTCAATCTGGCTTATGTGCTTGCCTGATTTGTAGGTTATTAGGTGGTTGGCAGATTTGTGTAAGTTAGTGTTGTAGATGGTTAGTGCAATTGCATCGCAAAATTCAAGAAGTTTCACTGCTTCATTTCTTAAGCCGTAAGTGTGCCCAACACGTACCTCGGTGTAACCATCGTAGAGCTGTCCAACATGACCATTGAAATCCCCTGCTAGCATAACGATGTCTCCGTCCTGTCATTGTGGCTGTTTGTAAAAATTGCTTGTAAATGCAGAATTTCTTGTCTTTACCTAGCAGCAGTTTCTTGCTCTCAATTAACCCTAAAACTAGCCGCAACGCTAACAGTAACACTAACCGTAACACTAACTTATGCAGGCCTAGGTAAAGATGAGAAAGATAAAACAAGGAGTGATGCTATTTGAATTTTGTGATGCAAGTGTTTTAACCATTTGCAAAACCAACTTCCGCAAACCTGCCAACTGCCTAATAACCTACGAATTAGGCAAGCACAGAAGCCGGATTTCTCGGTAGTTAGGCAGCGAGACAGACAGATGGTGTGAAGTACCAGGGTGTGCCCCGGGGAGGACTGTTTCCCACAGCGTGGGTTGGTTGTTGGTGATGTCTCGGTGATCCTGAGACGGAGTGAGAAGTGTAGGTAAATAGATAGACTGATGCACAGATATCTGGATAGATTGATAGAGAGATAGATATATAGAGAGCATCATTATCATCGTCTGTTGATCATTTTACGTCCGCTTTTCCCTGCTTGAAAGGGTGGGACAGGTCCTCTTGAGCAAAGCATCTCTTCACTTGTCACGGTCCTTCGTCATCTCCTTGGTGAGTTTCAGCGATCTGAAGTCGGCTCTCACCACCTCCACCCATGTTTTTCGTGGTCTTCCTCTACTGCGTCTCCCTTCTTTACCCAGCGCTCAACCTCCATGCGCATCACATGCCCATACCATCTCAGTCCTCTCTTGCACACCACAACTTATCCCTCTTAAACACAGTTTCTCTCTCAACTCGTTTATGCTTGGTCGTTCCCGCACATTGACATTGCACATCCAACGGAGCGTGCTTGCTTCATTTCTCTCCAGCCATCGCATACCCTCTGCAGTTGCTGTCCATGTTTCACTACCATGCAGGGTCGCACATCTCGCATAGGCATCATGTAACCACACTTTCGTACGCATATATATATTTGTATATATGTATATATATATATATATATATATATATGTGTGTGTATGTATATATATGTATGTATATATTTGTCCTGGGTATGACATTAAACTACATCCAGTGGCAAGGCTCAAGTTCAGGAGGAACTGTGGGGAACATGGAGTTACCCCCTTAGTTGTCATAACTCCCAGGTCTGCTCTGGCCTGGTGTAGTAGTACCTGTTGGGGCCCCATTTATAGGTTAAATAATAAGATGACAGATCGGCGTACCCTATCAAAGGCCTTCTCTAGGTCAACAAAGGCTAAGTATAGTGGCTTATTTTTCTCTAAGAACCTCTCTTGTAATTGTCTCATCAAGAAGAGGGCATCTGTTGTACTATTCCCAGGCACAAAACCAAACTGCATCTCATCTAGTTTGACCCTTTCTCTAATTAGTTGTGCTAATATCCTTTCTGCCACTTTCATAACCTGATCCATCAGTTTTATATCCCTATAATTTCTCCTCTCAAGAGCGTCCCCTTTACTTTTGCACTAGTCTTTGGGTATGACACTGCCATATATAGCCTGATTGATGATGTGTGCAACCAGTTTAGTGCCTACGTCCCCTGAGGCCTTCAGCATCTCAGCAACTATCTCCGATGGTCCAGCAGCCTCACCATTTTTCAATTCCTTAATCGCCTCTTGGACCCTATATTCGTTAATCTCAATTTTAAATGGACCTCTTGATAAGACGAAATGACCTGTATAATTTTTTTTTCATATTTAGATGGAATAGAAGAAAAAGAAGAGAAATGAAAGCAATGAAATTAAGTTTTAGAGAAAATATACGCCAACGACAATGGAGGTATGATTTCAGTTTAATCTTAACCTAATGACCACTTTACAGAGTGTACTGGGTGTGTCTTACCTCGCTATGTTTACTGTAAACCCTAGATAACGAATGCCTTGTTGAGTGTTGTGAATTGTGAACGTGAGGTTGTGTTGTGGGGTTGCTTGGTGAGGTTGCATAAGAAGGGTGTTGTGAGTTTGCATTATGATGTAGCTTTGTGAGGCTTTGTTGTGAATTGATAAATATTTGAAAACACACCTCTGTCCCCTCAACAGTCAGTCAGTCATTTTCTACTAAAACTCATTGATGCGAGTCCCTAGCATTGTATCTGTAAGTACATTATGACTATTTTCTCTTGGTGGACTTGACATTCAAAGATATTTGTATATATTTTGTTGATGTTGTTTGTTAGTTAGGAAATTGCTTAAAAGCTACTTTGATCACAGCACTTTGTAAAGGCAACATATGTTTAAGATTCTTTTTTTCTTTTATTTTTGTTATTCAGATGACAGAGAAGGCAAAGAAAGGCACAGAAGAAAAGAACAATGACGATTATTATTATTATTATTACTATTATTATTTGTTTTATTATAATCAAAATATGCTGTTAGTTTGCCTGCTATCCCACTACGTGCCTGCTATCGCACTCGATCTTTTGTGTACGTTTTATATAATTTATGCCAGTTCCGTTTCTGCATATCGAACATGGCCATTTCCCTGACGGAATAGAGTTTTGTCCTCTTTTCTACTCATCAACACTCATTCGTGACACAAAGTACAGCGGCATCATTGCGGACAGACTTAATCCCGATTTGCACTGACACACTGCCTTGCAGTACGGAACAGCGCACGTCGTCGAGCAGCCTCCTTGCATGCTAAGTACACCTGACGTCTAGCTTCTCTCTTAGCGGCTGTATATTCTTCTCTACTCGCACTAATTTTGCAAGCATTCCATGCTAGTCTTTAGTCTCCAATGGCCCGATCTACCGTGCTGTCCCACCACCATGTCACTCTCTGTCTGGTTGGAACTCTGATCCAGCCACAAGTTTCATCAGTAACCTGCAGTAAGGTATCGCATAAGAAATTCCAGTTATCATCTATGTTGTACGACTCTAAATCGTCTTCTTTTTCATCATACACATATTGAAGGGCTTTCCTAAATTTGTATTTTAGTGAGAGCTCTTTTAGCTTCCAGACCTTTCTTTTTTCCACACCTTCCTGTATGTCTCATTCAGTCTCTTGCTTAATGAGATATCACTAACGACTAACCTATGCTGTGGGGTACATTCTTCCCTGGGGTATGCCTTTGCATTTGACACCATCTGCCTGTCCCGCTGCCTAACTAGCAAGAAGTCAATCTGGCTTATGTGCTTGCCTGATTTGTAGGTTATTAGGTGGTTGGCAGATTTGTGTAAGTTAGTGTTGTAGATGGTTAGTGCAATTGCATTGCAAAATTCAAGAAGTTTCACTGCTTCATTTCTTAAGCCGTAAGTGTGCCCAACATGTACCTCAGTGTAACCATCGTAGAGCTGTCCAACATGACCATTGAAATCCCCTGCTAGCATAACGATGTCTCCGTCCTGTCATTGTGGCTGTTTGTAAAAATTGCTTGTAAATGCAGAATTTCTTGTCTTTACCTAGCAGCAGTTTCTTGCTCTCAATTAACCCTAAAACTAGTCGTAACGCTAACAGTAACACTAACCGTAACACTAACTTATGCAGGCCTAGGTAAAGACGAGAAAGATAAAACAAGGAGTGATGCTATTTGAATTTTGTGATGCAAGTGTTTTAACCATTTGCAAAACCAACTTCCGCAAACCTGCCAACTGCCTAATAACCTACAAATTAGGCAAGCACAGAAGCCGGATTTCTCGGTAGTTAGGCAGCGAGACAGACAGATGGTGTGAAGTACCAGGGTGTGCCCCGGGGAGGACTGTTTCCCACAGCGTGGGTTGGTTGTTGGTGATGTCTCGGTGATCCTGAGACGGAGTGAGGAGGGTGTTTATAGGTAAATAGATAGACTGATGCACAGATATCTGGATAGATTGATAGAGAGATAGATATATAGAGAGCATCATTATCATCGTCTGTTCATCATTTTACGTCCGCTTTTCCCTGCTTGAAAGGGTGGGACAGGTCCTCTTGAGCAAAGCATCTCTTCACTTGTCACGGTCCTTCGTCATCTCCTTGGTGAGTTTCAGCGATCTGAAGTCGGCTCTCACCACCTCCACCCATGTTTTTCGTGGTCTTCCTCTACTGCGTCTCCCTTCTTTACCCAGCGCTCAACCTCCATGCGCATCACATGCCCATACCATCTCAGTCCTCTCTTGCACACCACAACTTATCCCTCTTAAACACAGTTTCTCTCTCAACTCGTTTATGCTTGGTCGTTCCCGCACATTGACATTGCACATCCAACGGAGCGTGCTTGCTTCATTTCTCTCCAGCCATCGCATACCCTCTGCAGTTGCTGTCCATGTTTCACTACCATGCAGGGTCGCACATCTCGCATAGGCATCATGTAACCACACTTTCGTACGCATATATATATTTGTATATATGTATATATATATATATATATATATATATATGTGTGTGTATGTATATATATGTATGTATATATTTGTCCTGGGTATGACATTAAACTACATCCAGTGGCAAGGCTCAAGTTCAGGAGGAACTGTGGGGAACATGGAGTTACCCCCTTAGTTGTCATAACTCCCAGGTCTGCTCTGGCCTGGTGTAGTAGTACCTGTTGGGGCCCCATTTATAGGTTAAATAATAAGATGACAGATCGGCGTACCCTATCAAAGGCCTTCTCTAGGTCAACAAAGGCTAAGTATAGTGGCTTATTTTTCTCTAAGAACCTCTCTTGTAATTGTCTCATCAAGAAGAGGGCATCTGTTGTACTATTCCCAGGCACAAAACCAAACTGCATCTCATCTAGTTTGACCCTTTCTCTAATTAGTTGTGCTAATATCCTTTCTGCCACTTTCATAACCTGATCCATCAGTTTTATATCCCTATAATTTCTCCTCTCAAGAGCGTCCCCTTTACTTTTGCACTAGTCTTTGGGTATGACACTGCCATATATAGCCTGATTGATGATGTGTGCAACCAGTTTAGTGCCTACGTCCCCTGAGGCCTTCAGCATCTCAGCAACTATCTCCGATGGTCCAGCAGCCTCACCATTTTTCAATTCCTTAATCGCCTCTTGGACCCTATATTCGTTAATCTCAATTTTAAATGGACCTCTTGATAAGACGAAATGACCTGTATAATTTTTTTTTCATATTTAGATGGAATAGAAGAAAAAGAAGAGAAATGAAAGCAATGAAATTAAGTTTTAGAGAAAATATACGCCAACGACAATGGAGGTATGATTTCAGTTTAATCTTAACCTAATGACCACTTTACAGAGTGTACTGGGTGTGTCTTACCTCGCTATGTTTACTGTAAACCCTAGATAACGAATGCCTTGTTGAGTGTTGTGAATTGTGAACGTGAGGTTGTGTTGTGGGGTTGCTTGGTGAGGTTGCATAAGAAGGGTGTTGTGAGTTTGCATTATGATGTAGCTTTGTGAGGCTTTGTTGTGAATTGATAAATATTTGAAAACACACCTCTGTCCCCTCAACAGTCAGTCAGTCATTTTCTACTAAAACTCATTGATGCGAGTCCCTAGCATTGTATCTGTAAGTACATTATGACTATTTTCTCTTGGTGGACTTGACATTCAAAGATATTTGTATATATTTTGTTGATGTTGTTTGTTAGTTAGGAAATTGCTTAAAAGCTACTTTGATCACAGCACTTTGTAAAGGCAACATATGTTTAAGATTCTTTTTTTCTTTTATTTTTGTTATTCAGATGACAGAGAAGGCAAAGAAAGGCACAGAAGAAAAGAACAATGACGATTATTATTATTATTATTACTATTATTATTTGTTTTATTATAATCAAAATATGCTGTTAGTTTGCCTGCTATCCCACTACGTGCCTGCTATCGCACTCGATCTTTTGTGTACGTTTTATATAATTTATGCCAGTTCCGTTTCTGCATATCGAACATGGCCATTTCCCTGACGGAATAGAGTTTTGTCCTCTTTTCTACTCATCAACACTCATTCGTGACACAAAGTACAGCGGCATCATTGCGGACAGACTTAATCCCGATTTGCACTGACACACTGCCTTGCAGTACGGAACAGCGCACGTCGTCGAGCAGCCTCCTTGCATGCTAAGTACACCTGACGTCTAGCTTCTCTCTTAGCGGCTGTATATTCTTCTCTACTCGCACTAATTTTGCAAGCATTCCATGCTAGTCTTTAGTCTCCAATGGCCCGATCTACCGTGCTGTCCCACCACCATGTCACTCTCTGTCTGGTTGGAACTCTGATCCAGCCACAAGTTTCATCAGTAACCTGCAGTAAGGTATCGCATAAGAAATTCCAGTTATCATCTATGTTGTACGACTCTAAATCGTCTTCTTTTTCATCATACACATATTGAAGGGCTTTCCTAAATTTGTATTTTAGTGAGAGCTCTTTTAGCTTCCAGACCTTTCTTTTTTCCACACCTTCCTGTATGTCTCATTCAGTCTCTTGCTTAATGAGATATCACTAACGACTAACCTATGCTGTGGGGTACATTCTTCCCCGGGGTATGCCTTTGCATTTGACACCATCTGCCTGTCCCGCTGCCTAACTAGCAAGAAGTCAATCTGGCTTATGTGCTTGCCTGATTTGTAGGTTATTAGGTGGTTGGCAGATTTGTGTAAGTTAGTGTTGTAGATGGTTAGTGCAATTGCATTGCAAAATTCAAGAAGTTTCACTGCTTCATTTCTTAAGCCGTAAGTGTGCCCAACATGTACCTCAGTGTAACCATCGTAGAGCTGTCCAACATGACCATTGAAATCCCCTGCTAGCATAACGATGTCTCCGTCCTGTCATTGTGGCTGTTTGTAAAAATTGCTTGTAAATGCAGAATTTCTTGTCTTTACCTAGCAGCAGTTTCTTGCTCTCAATTAACCCTAAAACTAGCCGCAACGCTAACAGTAACACTAACCGTAACACTAACTTATGCAGGCCTAGGTAAAGACGAGAAAGATAAAACAAGGAGTGATGCTATTTGAATTTTGTGATGCAAGTGTTTTAACCATTTGCAAAACCAACTTCCGCAAACCTGCCAACTGCCTAATAACCTACAAATTAGGCAAGCACAGAAGCCGGATTTCTCGGTAGTTAGGCAGCGAGACAGACAGATGGTGTGAAGTACCAGGGTGTGCCCCGGGGAGGACTGTTTCCCACAGCGTGGGTTGGTTGTTGGTGATGTCTCGGTGATCCTGAGACGGAGTGAGGAGGGTGTTTATAGGTAAATAGATAGACTGATGCACAGATATCTGGATAGATTGATAGAGAGATAGATATATAGAGAGCATCATTATCATCGTCTGTTGATCATTTTACGTCCGCTTTTCCCTGCTTGAAAGGGTGGGACAGGTCCTCTTGAGCAAAGCATCTCTTCACTTGTCACGGTCCTTCGTCATCTCCTTGGTGAGTTTCAGCGATCTGAAGTCGGCTCTCACCACCTCCACCCATGTTTTTCGTGGTCTTCCTCTACTGCGTCTCCCTTCTTTACCCAGCGCTCAACCTCCATGCGCATCACATGCCCATACCATCTCAGTCCTCTCTTGCACACCACAACTTATCCCTCTTAAACACAGTTTCTCTCTCAACTCGTTTATGCTTGGTCGTTCCCGCACATTGACATTGCACATCCAACGGAGCGTGCTTGCTTCATTTCTCTCCAGCCATCGCATACCCTCTGCAGTTGCTGTCCATGTTTCACTACCATGCAGGGTCGCACATCTCGCATAGGCATCATGTAACCACACTTTCGTACGCATATATATATTTGTATATATGTATATATATATATATATATATATATATATGTGTGTGTATGTATATATATGTATGTATATATTTGTCCTGGGTATGACATTAAACTACATCCAGTGGCAAGGCTCAAGTTCAGGAGGAACTGTGGGGAACATGGAGTTACCCCCTTAGTTGTCATAACTCCCAGGTCTGCTCTGGCCTGGTGTAGTAGTACCTGTTGGGGCCCCATTTATAGGTTAAATAATAAGATGACAGATCGGCGTACCCTATCAAAGGCCTTCTCTAGGTCAACAAAGGCTAAGTATAGTGGCTTATTTTTCTCTAAGAACCTCTCTTGTAATTGTCTCATCAAGAAGAGGGCATCTGTTGTACTATTCCCAGGCACAAAACCAAACTGCATCTCATCTAGTTTGACCCTTTCTCTAATTAGTTGTGCTAATATCCTTTCTGCCACTTTCATAACCTGATCCATCAGTTTTATATCCCTATAATTTCTCCTCTCAAGAGCGTCCCCTTTACTTTTGCACTAGTCTTTGGGTATGACACTGCCATATATAGCCTGATTGATGATGTGTGCAACCAGTTTAGTGCCTACGTCCCCTGAGGCCTTCAGCATCTCAGCAACTATCTCCGATGGTCCAGCAGCCTCACCATTTTTCAATTCCTTAATCGCCTCTTGGACCCTATATTCGTTAATCTCAATTTTAAATGGACCTCTTGATAAGACGAAATGACCTGTATAATTTTTTTTTCATATTTAGATGGAATAGAAGAAAAAGAAGAGAAATGAAAGCAATGAAATTAAGTTTTAGAGAAAATATACGCCAACGACAATGGAGGTATGATTTCAGTTTAATCTTAACCTAATGACCACTTTACAGAGTGTACTGGGTGTGTCTTACCTCGCTATGTTTACTGTAAACCCTAGATAACGAATGCCTTGTTGAGTGTTGTGAATTGTGAACGTGAGGTTGTGTTGTGGGGTTGCTTGGTGAGGTTGCATAAGAAGGGTGTTGTGAGTTTGCATTATGATGTAGCTTTGTGAGGCTTTGTTGTGAATTGATAAATATTTGAAAACACACCTCTGTCCCCTCAACAGTCAGTCAGTCATTTTCTACTAAAACTCATTGATGCGAGTCCCTAGCATTGTATCTGTAAGTACATTATGACTATTTTCTCTTGGTGGACTTGACATTCAAAGATATTTGTATATATTTTGTTGATGTTGTTTGTTAGTTAGGAAATTGCTTAAAAGCTACTTTGATCACAGCACTTTGTAAAGGCAACATATGTTTAAGATTCTTTTTTTCTTTTATTTTTGTTATTCAGATGACAGAGAAGGCAAAGAAAGGCACAGAAGAAAAGAACAATGACGATTATTATTATTATTATTACTATTATTATTTGTTTTATTATAATCAAAATATGCTGTTAGTTTGCCTGCTATCCCACTACGTGCCTGCTATCGCACTCGATCTTTTGTGTACGTTTTATATAATTTATGCCAGTTCCGTTTCTGCATATCGAACATGGCCATTTCCCTGACGGAATAGAGTTTTGTCCTCTTTTCTACTCATCAACACTCATTCGTGACACAAAGTACAGCGGCATCATTGCGGACAGACTTAATCCCGATTTGCACTGACACACTGCCTTGCAGTACGGAACAGCGCACGTCGTCGAGCAGCCTCCTTGCATGCTAAGTACACCTGACGTCTAGCTTCTCTCTTAGCGGCTGTATATTCTTCTCTACTCGCACTAATTTTGCAAGCATTCCATGCTAGTCTTTAGTCTCCAATGGCCCGATCTACCGTGCTGTCCCACCACCATGTCACTCTCTGTCTGGTTGGAACTCTGATCCAGCCACAAGTTTCATCAGTAACCTGCAGTAAGGTATCGCATAAGAAATTCCAGTTATCATCTATGTTGTACGACTCTAAATCGTCTTCTTTTTCATCATACACATATTGAAGGGCTTTCCTAAATTTGTATTTTAGTGAGAGCTCTTTTAGCTTCCAGACCTTTCTTTTTTCCACACCTTCCTGTATGTCTCATTCAGTCTCTTGCTTAATGAGATATCACTAACGACTAACCTATGCTGTGGGGTACATTCTTCCCCGGGGTATGCCTTTGCATTTGACACCATCTGCCTGTCCCGCTGCCTAACTAGCAAGAAGTCAATCTGGCTTATGTGCTTGCCTGATTTGTAGGTTATTAGGTGGTTGGCAGATTTGTGTAAGTTAGTGTTGTAGATGGTTAGTGCAATTGCATTGCAAAATTCAAGAAGTTTCACTGCTTCATTTCTTAAGCCGTAAGTGTGCCCAACATGTACCTCAGTGTAACCATCGTAGAGCTGTCCAACATGACCATTGAAATCCCCTGCTAGCATAACGATGTCTCCGTCCTGTCATTGTGGCTGTTTGTAAAAATTGCTTGTAAATGCAGAATTTCTTGTCTTTACCTAGCAGCAGTTTCTTGCTCTCAATTAACCCTAAAACTAGCCGCAACGCTAACAGTAACACTAACCGTAACACTAACTTATGCAGGCCTAGGTAAAGACGAGAAAGATAAAACAAGGAGTGATGCTATTTGAATTTTGTGATGCAAGTGTTTTAACCATTTGCAAAACCAACTTCCGCAAACCTGCCAACTGCCTAATAACCTACAAATTAGGCAAGCACAGAAGCCGGATTTCTCGGTAGTTAGGCAGCGAGACAGACAGATGGTGTGAAGTACCAGGGTGTGCCCCGGGGAGGACTGTTTCCCACAGCGTGGGTTGGTTGTTGGTGATGTCTCGGTGATCCTGAGACGGAGTGAGGAGGGTGTTTATAGGTAAATAGATAGACTGATGCACAGATATCTGGATAGATTGATAGAGAGATAGATATATAGAGAGCATCATTATCATCGTCTGTTCATCATTTTACGTCCGCTTTTCCCTGCTTGAAAGGGTGGGACAGGTCCTCTTGAGCAAAGCATCTCTTCACTTGTCACGGTCCTTCGTCATCTCCTTGGTGAGTTTCAGCGATCTGAAGTCGGCTCTCACCACCTCCACCCATGTTTTTCGTGGTCTTCCTCTACTGCGTCTCCCTTCTTTACCCAGCGCTCAACCTCCATGCGCATCACATGCCCATACCATCTCAGTCCTCTCTTGCACACCACAACTTATCCCTCTTAAACACAGTTTCTCTCTCAACTCGTTTATGCTTGGTCGTTCCCGCACATTGACATTGCACATCCAACGGAGCGTGCTTGCTTCATTTCTCTCCAGCCATCGCATACCCTCTGCAGTTGCTGTCCATGTTTCACTACCATGCAGGGTCGCACATCTCGCATAGGCATCATGTAACCACACTTTCGTACGCATATATATATTTGTATATATGTATATATATATATATATATATATATATATGTGTGTGTATGTATATATATGTATGTATATATTTGTCCTGGGTATGACATTAAACTACATCCAGTGGCAAGGCTCAAGTTCAGGAGGAACTGTGGGGAACATGGAGTTACCCCCTTAGTTGTCATAACTCCCAGGTCTGCTCTGGCCTGGTGTAGTAGTACCTGTTGGGGCCCCATTTATAGGTTAAATAATAAGATGACAGATCGGCGTACCCTATCAAAGGCCTTCTCTAGGTCAACAAAGGCTAAGTATAGTGGCTTATTTTTCTCTAAGAACCTCTCTTGTAATTGTCTCATCAAGAAGAGGGCATCTGTTGTACTATTCCCAGGCACAAAACCAAACTGCATCTCATCTAGTTTGACCCTTTCTCTAATTAGTTGTGCTAATATCCTTTCTGCCACTTTCATAACCTGATCCATCAGTTTTATATCCCTATAATTTCTCCTCTCAAGAGCGTCCCCTTTACTTTTGCACTAGTCTTTGGGTATGACACTGCCATATATAGCCTGATTGATGATGTGTGCAACCAGTTTAGTGCCTACGTCCCCTGAGGCCTTCAGCATCTCAGCAACTATCTCCGATGGTCCAGCAGCCTCACCATTTTTCAATTCCTTAATCGCCTCTTGGACCCTATATTCGTTAATCTCAATTTTAAATGGACCTCTTGATAAGACGAAATGACCTGTATAATTTTTTTTTCATATTTAGATGGAATAGAAGAAAAAGAAGAGAAATGAAAGCAATGAAATTAAGTTTTAGAGAAAATATACGCCAACGACAATGGAGGTATGATTTCAGTTTAATCTTAACCTAATGACCACTTTACAGAGTGTACTGGGTGTGTCTTACCTCGCTATGTTTACTGTAAACCCTAGATAACGAATGCCTTGTTGAGTGTTGTGAATTGTGAACGTGAGGTTGTGTTGTGGGGTTGCTTGGTGAGGTTGCATAAGAAGGGTGTTGTGAGTTTGCATTATGATGTAGCTTTGTGAGGCTTTGTTGTGAATTGATAAATATTTGAAAACACACCTCTGTCCCCTCAACAGTCAGTCAGTCATTTTCTACTAAAACTCATTGATGCGAGTCCCTAGCATTGTATCTGTAAGTACATTATGACTATTTTCTCTTGGTGGACTTGACATTCAAAGATATTTGTATATATTTTGTTGATGTTGTTTGTTAGTTAGGAAATTGCTTAAAAGCTACTTTGATCACAGCACTTTGTAAAGGCAACATATGTTTAAGATTCTTTTTTTCTTTTATTTTTGTTATTCAGATGACAGAGAAGGCAAAGAAAGGCACAGAAGAAAAGAACAATGACGATTATTATTATTATTATTACTATTATTATTTGTTTTATTATAATCAAAATATGCTGTTAGTTTGCCTGCTATCCCACTACGTGCCTGCTATCGCACTCGATCTTTTGTGTACGTTTTATATAATTTATGCCAGTTCCGTTTCTGCATATCGAACATGGCCATTTCCCTGACGGAATAGAGTTTTGTCCTCTTTTCTACTCATCAACACTCATTCGTGACACAAAGTACAGCGGCATCATTGCGGACAGACTTAATCCCGATTTGCACTGACACACTGCCTTGCAGTACGGAACAGCGCACGTCGTCGAGCAGCCTCCTTGCATGCTAAGTACACCTGACGTCTAGCTTCTCTCTTAGCGGCTGTATATTCTTCTCTACTCGCACTAATTTTGCAAGCATTCCATGCTAGTCTTTAGTCTCCAATGGCCCGATCTACCGTGCTGTCCCACCACCATGTCACTCTCTGTCTGGTTGGAACTCTGATCCAGCCACAAGTTTCATCAGTAACCTGCAGTAAGGTATCGCATAAGAAATTCCAGTTATCATCTATGTTGTACGACTCTAAATCGTCTTCTTTTTCATCATACACATATTGAAGGGCTTTCCTAAATTTGTATTTTAGTGAGAGCTCTTTTAGCTTCCAGACCTTTCTTTTTTCCACACCTTCCTGTATGTCTCATTCAGTCTCTTGCTTAATGAGATATCACTAACGACTAACCTATGCTGTGGGGTACATTCTTCCCCGGGGTATGCCTTTGCATTTGACACCATCTGCCTGTCCCGCTGCCTAACTAGCAAGAAGTCAATCTGGCTTATGTGCTTGCCTGATTTGTAGGTTATTAGGTGGTTGGCAGATTTGTGTAAGTTAGTGTTGTAGATGGTTAGTGCAATTGCATTGCAAAATTCAAGAAGTTTCACTGCTTCATTTCTTAAGCCGTAAGTGTGCCCAACATGTACCTCAGTGTAACCATCGTAGAGCTGTCCAACATGACCATTGAAATCCCCTGCTAGCATAACGATGTCTCCGTCCTGTCATTGTGGCTGTTTGTAAAAATTGCTTGTAAATGCAGAATTTCTTGTCTTTACCTAGCAGCAGTTTCTTGCTCTCAATTAACCCTAAAACTAGCCGTAACGCTAACAGTAACACTAACCGTAACACTAACTTATGCAGGCCTAGGTAAAGACGAGAAAGATAAAACAAGGAGTGATGCTATTTGAATTTTGTGATGCAAGTGTTTTAACCATTTGCAAAACCAACTTCCGCAAACCTGCCAACTGCCTAATAACCTACAAATTAGGCAAGCACAGAAGCCGGATTTCTCGGTAGTTAGGCAGCGAGACAGACAGATGGTGTGAAGTACCAGGGTGTGCCCCGGGGAGGACTGTTTCCCACAGCGTGGGTTGGTTGTTGGTGATGTCTCGGTGATCCTGAGACGGAGTGAGGAGGGTGTTTATAGGTAAATAGATAGACTGATGCACAGATATCTGGATAGATTGATAGAGAGATAGATATATAGAGAGCATCATTATCATCGTCTGTTCATCATTTTACGTCCGCTTTTCCCTGCTTGAAAGGGTGGGACAGGTCCTCTTGAGCAAAGCATCTCTTCACTTGTCACGGTCCTTCGTCATCTCCTTGGTGAGTTTCAGCGATCTGAAGTCGGCTCTCACCACCTCCACCCATGTTTTTCGTGGTCTTCCTCTACTGCGTCTCCCTTCTTTACCCAGCGCTCAACCTCCATGCGCATCACATGCCCATACCATCTCAGTCCTCTCTTGCACACCACAACTTATCCCTCTTAAACACAGTTTCTCTCTCAACTCGTTTATGCTTGGTCGTTCCCGCACATTGACATTGCACATCCAACGGAGCGTGCTTGCTTCATTTCTCTCCAGCCATCGCATACCCTCTGCAGTTGCTGTCCATGTTTCACTACCATGCAGGGTCGCACATCTCGCATAGGCATCATGTAACCACACTTTCGTACGCATATATATATTTGTATATATGTATATATATATATATATATATATATATATGTGTGTGTATGTATATATATGTATGTATATATTTGTCCTGGGTATGACATTAAACTACATCCAGTGGCAAGGCTCAAGTTCAGGAGGAACTGTGGGGAACATGGAGTTACCCCCTTAGTTGTCATAACTCCCAGGTCTGCTCTGGCCTGGTGTAGTAGTACCTGTTGGGGCCCCATTTATAGGTTAAATAATAAGATGACAGATCGGCGTACCCTATCAAAGGCCTTCTCTAGGTCAACAAAGGCTAAGTATAGTGGCTTATTTTTCTCTAAGAACCTCTCTTGTAATTGTCTCATCAAGAAGAGGGCATCTGTTGTACTATTCCCAGGCACAAAACCAAACTGCATCTCATCTAGTTTGACCCTTTCTCTAATTAGTTGTGCTAATATCCTTTCTGCCACTTTCATAACCTGATCCATCAGTTTTATATCCCTATAATTTCTCCTCTCAAGAGCGTCCCCTTTACTTTTGCACTAGTCTTTGGGTATGACACTGCCATATATAGCCTGATTGATGATGTGTGCAACCAGTTTAGTGCCTACGTCCCCTGAGGCCTTCAGCATCTCAGCAACTATCTCCGATGGTCCAGCAGCCTCACCATTTTTCAATTCCTTAATCGCCTCTTGGACCCTATATTCGTTAATCTCAATTTTAAATGGACCTCTTGATAAGACGAAATGACCTGTATAATTTTTTTTTCATATTTAGATGGAATAGAAGAAAAAGAAGAGAAATGAAAGCAATGAAATTAAGTTTTAGAGAAAATATACGCCAACGACAATGGAGGTATGATTTCAGTTTAATCTTAACCTAATGACCACTTTACAGAGTGTACTGGGTGTGTCTTACCTCGCTATGTTTACTGTAAACCCTAGATAACGAATGCCTTGTTGAGTGTTGTGAATTGTGAACGTGAGGTTGTGTTGTGGGGTTGCTTGGTGAGGTTGCATAAGAAGGGTGTTGTGAGTTTGCATTATGATGTAGCTTTGTGAGGCTTTGTTGTGAATTGATAAATATTTGAAAACACACCTCTGTCCCCTCAACAGTCAGTCAGTCATTTTCTACTAAAACTCATTGATGCGAGTCCCTAGCATTGTATCTGTAAGTACATTATGACTATTTTCTCTTGGTGGACTTGACATTCAAAGATATTTGTATATATTTTGTTGATGTTGTTTGTTAGTTAGGAAATTGCTTAAAAGCTACTTTGATCACAGCACTTTGTAAAGGCAACATATGTTTAAGATTCTTTTTTTCTTTTATTTTTGTTATTCAGATGACAGAGAAGGCAAAGAAAGGCACAGAAGAAAAGAACAATGACGATTATTATTATTATTATTACTATTATTATTTGTTTTATTATAATCAAAATATGCTGTTAGTTTGCCTGCTATCCCACTACGTGCCTGCTATCGCACTCGATCTTTTGTGTACGTTTTATATAATTTATGCCAGTTCCGTTTCTGCATATCGAACATGGCCATTTCCCTGACGGAATAGAGTTTTGTCCTCTTTTCTACTCATCAACACTCATTCGTGACACAAAGTACAGCGGCATCATTGCGGACAGACTTAATCCCGATTTGCACTGACACACTGCCTTGCAGTACGGAACAGCGCACGTCGTCGAGCAGCCTCCTTGCATGCTAAGTACACCTGACGTCTAGCTTCTCTCTTAGCGGCTGTATATTCTTCTCTACTCGCACTAATTTTGCAAGCATTCCATGCTAGTCTTTAGTCTCCAATGGCCCGATCTACCGTGCTGTCCCACCACCATGTCACTCTCTGTCTGGTTGGAACTCTGATCCAGCCACAAGTTTCATCAGTAACCTGCAGTAAGGTATCGCATAAGAAATTCCAGTTATCATCTATGTTGTACGACTCTAAATCGTCTTCTTTTTCATCATACACATATTGAAGGGCTTTCCTAAATTTGTATTTTAGTGAGAGCTCTTTTAGCTTCCAGACCTTTCTTTTTTCCACACCTTCCTGTATGTCTCATTCAGTCTCTTGCTTAATGAGATATCACTAACGACTAACCTATGCTGTGGGGTACATTCTTCCCCGGGGTATGCCTTTGCATTTGACACCATCTGCCTGTCCCGCTGCCTAACTAGCAAGAAGTCAATCTGGCTTATGTGCTTGCCTGATTTGTAGGTTATTAGGTGGTTGGCAGATTTGTGTAAGTTAGTGTTGTAGATGGTTAGTGCAATTGCATTGCAAAATTCAAGAAGTTTCACTGCTTCATTTCTTAAGCCGTAAGTGTGCCCAACATGTACCTCAGTGTAACCATCGTAGAGCTGTCCAACATGACCATTGAAATCCCCTGCTAGCATAACGATGTCTCCGTCCTGTCATTGTGGCTGTTTGTAAAAATTGCTTGTAAATGCAGAATTTCTTGTCTTTACCTAGCAGCAGTTTCTTGCTCTCAATTAACCCTAAAACTAGCCGTAACGCTAACAGTAACACTAACCGTAACACTAACTTATGCAGGCCTAGGTAAAGACGAGAAAGATAAAACAAGGAGTGATGCTATTTGAATTTTGTGATGCAAGTGTTTTAACCATTTGCAAAACCAACTTCCGCAAACCTGCCAACTGCCTAATAACCTACAAATTAGGCAAGCACAGAAGCCGGATTTCTCGGTAGTTAGGCAGCGAGACAGACAGATGGTGTGAAGTACCAGGGTGTGCCCCGGGGAGGACTGTTTCCCACAGCGTGGGTTGGTTGTTGGTGATGTCTCGGTGATCCTGAGACGGAGTGAGGAGGGTGTTTATAGGTAAATAGATAGACTGATGCACAGATATCTGGATAGATTGATAGAGAGATAGATATATAGAGAGCATCATTATCATCGTCTGTTCATCATTTTACGTCCGCTTTTCCCTGCTTGAAAGGGTGGGACAGGTCCTCTTGAGCAAAGCATCTCTTCACTTGTCACGGTCCTTCGTCATCTCCTTGGTGAGTTTCAGCGATCTGAAGTCGGCTCTCACCACCTCCACCCATGTTTTTCGTGGTCTTCCTCTACTGCGTCTCCCTTCTTTACCCAGCGCTCAACCTCCATGCGCATCACATGCCCATACCATCTCAGTCCTCTCTTGCACACCACAACTTATCCCTCTTAAACACAGTTTCTCTCTCAACTCGTTTATGCTTGGTCGTTCCCGCACATTGACATTGCACATCCAACGGAGCGTGCTTGCTTCATTTCTCTCCAGCCATCGCATACCCTCTGCAGTTGCTGTCCATGTTTCACTACCATGCAGGGTCGCACATCTCGCATAGGCATCATGTAACCACACTTTCGTACGCATATATATATTTGTATATATGTATATATATATATATATATATATATATATGTGTGTGTATGTATATATATGTATGTATATATTTGTCCTGGGTATGACATTAAACTACATCCAGTGGCAAGGCTCAAGTTCAGGAGGAACTGTGGGGAACATGGAGTTACCCCCTTAGTTGTCATAACTCCCAGGTCTGCTCTGGCCTGGTGTAGTAGTACCTGTTGGGGCCCCATTTATAGGTTAAATAATAAGATGACAGATCGGCGTACCCTATCAAAGGCCTTCTCTAGGTCAACAAAGGCTAAGTATAGTGGCTTATTTTTCTCTAAGAACCTCTCTTGTAATTGTCTCATCAAGAAGAGGGCATCTGTTGTACTATTCCCAGGCACAAAACCAAACTGCATCTCATCTAGTTTGACCCTTTCTCTAATTAGTTGTGCTAATATCCTTTCTGCCACTTTCATAACCTGATCCATCAGTTTTATATCCCTATAATTTCTCCTCTCAAGAGCGTCCCCTTTACTTTTGCACTAGTCTTTGGGTATGACACTGCCATATATAGCCTGATTGATGATGTGTGCAACCAGTTTAGTGCCTACGTCCCCTGAGGCCTTCAGCATCTCAGCAACTATCTCCGATGGTCCAGCAGCCTCACCATTTTTCAATTCCTTAATCGCCTCTTGGACCCTATATTCGTTAATCTCAATTTTAAATGGACCTCTTGATAAGACGAAATGACCTGTATAATTTTTTTTTCATATTTAGATGGAATAGAAGAAAAAGAAGAGAAATGAAAGCAATGAAATTAAGTTTTAGAGAAAATATACGCCAACGACAATGGAGGTATGATTTCAGTTTAATCTTAACCTAATGACCACTTTACAGAGTGTACTGGGTGTGTCTTACCTCGCTATGTTTACTGTAAACCCTAGATAACGAATGCCTTGTTGAGTGTTGTGAATTGTGAACGTGAGGTTGTGTTGTGGGGTTGCTTGGTGAGGTTGCATAAGAAGGGTGTTGTGAGTTTGCATTATGATGTAGCTTTGTGAGGCTTTGTTGTGAATTGATAAATATTTGAAAACACACCTCTGTCCCCTCAACAGTCAGTCAGTCATTTTCTACTAAAACTCATTGATGCGAGTCCCTAGCATTGTATCTGTAAGTACATTATGACTATTTTCTCTTGGTGGACTTGACATTCAAAGATATTTGTATATATTTTGTTGATGTTGTTTGTTAGTTAGGAAATTGCTTAAAAGCTACTTTGATCACAGCACTTTGTAAAGGCAACATATGTTTAAGATTCTTTTTTTCTTTTATTTTTGTTATTCAGATGACAGAGAAGGCAAAGAAAGGCACAGAAGAAAAGAACAATGACGATTATTATTATTATTATTACTATTATTATTTGTTTTATTATAATCAAAATATGCTGTTAGTTTGCCTGCTATCCCACTACGTGCCTGCTATCGCACTCGATCTTTTGTGTACGTTTTATATAATTTATGCCAGTTCCGTTTCTGCATATCGAACATGGCCATTTCCCTGACGGAATAGAGTTTTGTCCTCTTTTCTACTCATCAACACTCATTCGTGACACAAAGTACAGCGGCATCATTGCGGACAGACTTAATCCCGATTTGCACTGACACACTGCCTTGCAGTACGGAACAGCGCACGTCGTCGAGCAGCCTCCTTGCATGCTAAGTACACCTGACGTCTAGCTTCTCTCTTAGCGGCTGTATATTCTTCTCTACTCGCACTAATTTTGCAAGCATTCCATGCTAGTCTTTAGTCTCCAATGGCCCGATCTACCGTGCTGTCCCACCACCATGTCACTCTCTGTCTGGTTGGAACTCTGATCCAGCCACAAGTTTCATCAGTAACCTGCAGTAAGGTATCGCATAAGAAATTCCAGTTATCATCTATGTTGTACGACTCTAAATCGTCTTCTTTTTCATCATACACATATTGAAGGGCTTTCCTAAATTTGTATTTTAGTGAGAGCTCTTTTAGCTTCCAGACCTTTCTTTTTTCCACACCTTCCTGTATGTCTCATTCAGTCTCTTGCTTAATGAGATATCACTAACGACTAACCTATGCTGTGGGGTACATTCTTCCCCGGGGTATGCCTTTGCATTTGACACCATCTGCCTGTCCCGCTGCCTAACTAGCAAGAAGTCAATCTGGCTTATGTGCTTGCCTGATTTGTAGGTTATTAGGTGGTTGGCAGATTTGTGTAAGTTAGTGTTGTAGATGGTTAGTGCAATTGCATTGCAAAATTCAAGAAGTTTCACTGCTTCATTTCTTAAGCCGTAAGTGTGCCCAACATGTACCTCAGTGTAACCATCGTAGAGCTGTCCAACATGACCATTGAAATCCCCTGCTAGCATAACGATGTCTCCGTCCTGTCATTGTGGCTGTTTGTAAAAATTGCTTGTAAATGCAGAATTTCTTGTCTTTACCTAGCAGCAGTTTCTTGCTCTCAATTAACCCTAAAACTAGCCGTAACGCTAACAGTAACACTAACCGTAACACTAACTTATGCAGGCCTAGGTAAAGACGAGAAAGATAAAACAAGGAGTGATGCTATTTGAATTTTGTGATGCAAGTGTTTTAACCATTTGCAAAACCAACTTCCGCAAACCTGCCAACTGCCTAATAACCTACAAATTAGGCAAGCACAGAAGCCGGATTTCTCGGTAGTTAGGCAGCGAGACAGACAGATGGTGTGAAGTACCAGGGTGTGCCCCGGGGAGGACTGTTTCCCACAGCGTGGGTTGGTTGTTGGTGATGTCTCGGTGATCCTGAGACGGAGTGAGGAGGGTGTTTATAGGTAAATAGATAGACTGATGCACAGATATCTGGATAGATTGATAGAGAGATAGATATATAGAGAGCATCATTATCATCGTCTGTTCATCATTTTACGTCCGCTTTTCCCTGCTTGAAAGGGTGGGACAGGTCCTCTTGAGCAAAGCATCTCTTCACTTGTCACGGTCCTTCGTCATCTCCTTGGTGAGTTTCAGCGATCTGAAGTCGGCTCTCACCACCTCCACCCATGTTTTTCGTGGTCTTCCTCTACTGCGTCTCCCTTCTTTACCCAGCGCTCAACCTCCATGCGCATCACATGCCCATACCATCTCAGTCCTCTCTTGCACACCACAACTTATCCCTCTTAAACACAGTTTCTCTCTCAACTCGTTTATGCTTGGTCGTTCCCGCACATTGACATTGCACATCCAACGGAGCGTGCTTGCTTCATTTCTCTCCAGCCATCGCATACCCTCTGCAGTTGCTGTCCATGTTTCACTACCATGCAGGGTCGCACATCTCGCATAGGCATCATGTAACCACACTTTCGTACGCATATATATATTTGTATATATGTATATATATATATATATATATATATATATGTGTGTGTATGTATATATATGTATGTATATATTTGTCCTGGGTATGACATTAAACTACATCCAGTGGCAAGGCTCAAGTTCAGGAGGAACTGTGGGGAACATGGAGTTACCCCCTTAGTTGTCATAACTCCCAGGTCTGCTCTGGCCTGGTGTAGTAGTACCTGTTGGGGCCCCATTTATAGGTTAAATAATAAGATGACAGATCGGCGTACCCTATCAAAGGCCTTCTCTAGGTCAACAAAGGCTAAGTATAGTGGCTTATTTTTCTCTAAGAACCTCTCTTGTAATTGTCTCATCAAGAAGAGGGCATCTGTTGTACTATTCCCAGGCACAAAACCAAACTGCATCTCATCTAGTTTGACCCTTTCTCTAATTAGTTGTGCTAATATCCTTTCTGCCACTTTCATAACCTGATCCATCAGTTTTATATCCCTATAATTTCTCCTCTCAAGAGCGTCCCCTTTACTTTTGCACTAGTCTTTGGGTATGACACTGCCATATATAGCCTGATTGATGATGTGTGCAACCAGTTTAGTGCCTACGTCCCCTGAGGCCTTCAGCATCTCAGCAACTATCTCCGATGGTCCAGCAGCCTCACCATTTTTCAATTCCTTAATCGCCTCTTGGACCCTATATTCGTTAATCTCAATTTTAAATGGACCTCTTGATAAGACGAAATGACCTGTATAATTTTTTTTTCATATTTAGATGGAATAGAAGAAAAAGAAGAGAAATGAAAGCAATGAAATTAAGTTTTAGAGAAAATATACGCCAACGACAATGGAGGTATGATTTCAGTTTAATCTTAACCTAATGACCACTTTACAGAGTGTACTGGGTGTGTCTTACCTCGCTATGTTTACTGTAAACCCTAGATAACGAATGCCTTGTTGAGTGTTGTGAATTGTGAACGTGAGGTTGTGTTGTGGGGTTGCTTGGTGAGGTTGCATAAGAAGGGTGTTGTGAGTTTGCATTATGATGTAGCTTTGTGAGGCTTTGTTGTGAATTGATAAATATTTGAAAACACACCTCTGTCCCCTCAACAGTCAGTCAGTCATTTTCTACTAAAACTCATTGATGCGAGTCCCTAGCATTGTATCTGTAAGTACATTATGACTATTTTCTCTTGGTGGACTTGACATTCAAAGATATTTGTATATATTTTGTTGATGTTGTTTGTTAGTTAGGAAATTGCTTAAAAGCTACTTTGATCACAGCACTTTGTAAAGGCAACATATGTTTAAGATTCTTTTTTTCTTTTATTTTTGTTATTCAGATGACAGAGAAGGCAAAGAAAGGCACAGAAGAAAAGAACAATGACGATTATTATTATTATTATTACTATTATTATTTGTTTTATTATAATCAAAATATGCTGTTAGTTTGCCTGCTATCCCACTACGTGCCTGCTATCGCACTCGATCTTTTGTGTACGTTTTATATAATTTATGCCAGTTCCGTTTCTGCATATCGAACATGGCCATTTCCCTGACGGAATAGAGTTTTGTCCTCTTTTCTACTCATCAACACTCATTCGTGACACAAAGTACAGCGGCATCATTGCGGACAGACTTAATCCCGATTTGCACTGACACACTGCCTTGCAGTACGGAACAGCGCACGTCGTCGAGCAGCCTCCTTGCATGCTAAGTACACCTGACGTCTAGCTTCTCTCTTAGCGGCTGTATATTCTTCTCTACTCGCACTAATTTTGCAAGCATTCCATGCTAGTCTTTAGTCTCCAATGGCCCGATCTACCGTGCTGTCCCACCACCATGTCACTCTCTGTCTGGTTGGAACTCTGATCCAGCCACAAGTTTCATCAGTAACCTGCAGTAAGGTATCGCATAAGAAATTCCAGTTATCATCTATGTTGTACGACTCTAAATCGTCTTCTTTTTCATCATACACATATTGAAGGGCTTTCCTAAATTTGTATTTTAGTGAGAGCTCTTTTAGCTTCCAGACCTTTCTTTTTTCCACACCTTCCTGTATGTCTCATTCAGTCTCTTGCTTAATGAGATATCACTAACGACTAACCTATGCTGTGGGGTACATTCTTCCCCGGGGTATGCCTTTGCATTTGACACCATCTGCCTGTCCCGCTGCCTAACTAGCAAGAAGTCAATCTGGCTTATGTGCTTGCCTGATTTGTAGGTTATTAGGTGGTTGGCAGATTTGTGTAAGTTAGTGTTGTAGATGGTTAGTGCAATTGCATTGCAAAATTCAAGAAGTTTCACTGCTTCATTTCTTAAGCCGTAAGTGTGCCCAACATGTACCTCAGTGTAACCATCGTAGAGCTGTCCAACATGACCATTGAAATCCCCTGCTAGCATAACGATGTCTCCGTCCTGTCATTGTGGCTGTTTGTAAAAATTGCTTGTAAATGCAGAATTTCTTGTCTTTACCTAGCAGCAGTTTCTTGCTCTCAATTAACCCTAAAACTAGCCGTAACGCTAACAGTAACACTAACCGTAACACTAACTTATGCAGGCCTAGGTAAAGACGAGAAAGATAAAACAAGGAGTGATGCTATTTGAATTTTGTGATGCAAGTGTTTTAACCATTTGCAAAACCAACTTCCGCAAACCTGCCAACTGCCTAATAACCTACAAATTAGGCAAGCACAGAAGCCGGATTTCTCGGTAGTTAGGCAGCGAGACAGACAGATGGTGTGAAGTACCAGGGTGTGCCCCGGGGAGGACTGTTTCCCACAGCGTGGGTTGGTTGTTGGTGATGTCTCGGTGATCCTGAGACGGAGTGAGGAGGGTGTTTATAGGTAAATAGATAGACTGATGCACAGATATCTGGATAGATTGATAGAGAGATAGATATATAGAGAGCATCATTATCATCGTCTGTTCATCATTTTACGTCCGCTTTTCCCTGCTTGAAAGGGTGGGACAGGTCCTCTTGAGCAAAGCATCTCTTCACTTGTCACGGTCCTTCGTCATCTCCTTGGTGAGTTTCAGCGATCTGAAGTCGGCTCTCACCACCTCCACCCATGTTTTTCGTGGTCTTCCTCTACTGCGTCTCCCTTCTTTACCCAGCGCTCAACCTCCATGCGCATCACATGCCCATACCATCTCAGTCCTCTCTTGCACACCACAACTTATCCCTCTTAAACACAGTTTCTCTCTCAACTCGTTTATGCTTGGTCGTTCCCGCACATTGACATTGCACATCCAACGGAGCGTGCTTGCTTCATTTCTCTCCAGCCATCGCATACCCTCTGCAGTTGCTGTCCATGTTTCACTACCATGCAGGGTCGCACATCTCGCATAGGCATCATGTAACCACACTTTCGTACGCATATATATATTTGTATATATGTATATATATATATATATATATATATATATGTGTGTGTATGTATATATATGTATGTATATATTTGTCCTGGGTATGACATTAAACTACATCCAGTGGCAAGGCTCAAGTTCAGGAGGAACTGTGGGGAACATGGAGTTACCCCCTTAGTTGTCATAACTCCCAGGTCTGCTCTGGCCTGGTGTAGTAGTACCTGTTGGGGCCCCATTTATAGGTTAAATAATAAGATGACAGATCGGCGTACCCTATCAAAGGCCTTCTCTAGGTCAACAAAGGCTAAGTATAGTGGCTTATTTTTCTCTAAGAACCTCTCTTGTAATTGTCTCATCAAGAAGAGGGCATCTGTTGTACTATTCCCAGGCACAAAACCAAACTGCATCTCATCTAGTTTGACCCTTTCTCTAATTAGTTGTGCTAATATCCTTTCTGCCACTTTCATAACCTGATCCATCAGTTTTATATCCCTATAATTTCTCCTCTCAAGAGCGTCCCCTTTACTTTTGCACTAGTCTTTGGGTATGACACTGCCATATATAGCCTGATTGATGATGTGTGCAACCAGTTTAGTGCCTACGTCCCCTGAGGCCTTCAGCATCTCAGCAACTATCTCCGATGGTCCAGCAGCCTCACCATTTTTCAATTCCTTAATCGCCTCTTGGACCCTATATTCGTTAATCTCAATTTTAAATGGACCTCTTGATAAGACGAAATGACCTGTATAATTTTTTTTTCATATTTAGATGGAATAGAAGAAAAAGAAGAGAAATGAAAGCAATGAAATTAAGTTTTAGAGAAAATATACGCCAACGACAATGGAGGTATGATTTCAGTTTAATCTTAACCTAATGACCACTTTACAGAGTGTACTGGGTGTGTCTTACCTCGCTATGTTTACTGTAAACCCTAGATAACGAATGCCTTGTTGAGTGTTGTGAATTGTGAACGTGAGGTTGTGTTGTGGGGTTGCTTGGTGAGGTTGCATAAGAAGGGTGTTGTGAGTTTGCATTATGATGTAGCTTTGTGAGGCTTTGTTGTGAATTGATAAATATTTGAAAACACACCTCTGTCCCCTCAACAGTCAGTCAGTCATTTTCTACTAAAACTCATTGATGCGAGTCCCTAGCATTGTATCTGTAAGTACATTATGACTATTTTCTCTTGGTGGACTTGACATTCAAAGATATTTGTATATATTTTGTTGATGTTGTTTGTTAGTTAGGAAATTGCTTAAAAGCTACTTTGATCACAGCACTTTGTAAAGGCAACATATGTTTAAGATTCTTTTTTTCTTTTATTTTTGTTATTCAGATGACAGAGAAGGCAAAGAAAGGCACAGAAGAAAAGAACAATGACGATTATTATTATTATTATTACTATTATTATTTGTTTTATTATAATCAAAATATGCTGTTAGTTTGCCTGCTATCCCACTACGTGCCTGCTATCGCACTCGATCTTTTGTGTACGTTTTATATAATTTATGCCAGTTCCGTTTCTGCATATCGAACATGGCCATTTCCCTGACGGAATAGAGTTTTGTCCTCTTTTCTACTCATCAACACTCATTCGTGACACAAAGTACAGCGGCATCATTGCGGACAGACTTAATCCCGATTTGCACTGACACACTGCCTTGCAGTACGGAACAGCGCACGTCGTCGAGCAGCCTCCTTGCATGCTAAGTACACCTGACGTCTAGCTTCTCTCTTAGCGGCTGTATATTCTTCTCTACTCGCACTAATTTTGCAAGCATTCCATGCTAGTCTTTAGTCTCCAATGGCCCGATCTACCGTGCTGTCCCACCACCATGTCACTCTCTGTCTGGTTGGAACTCTGATCCAGCCACAAGTTTCATCAGTAACCTGCAGTAAGGTATCGCATAAGAAATTCCAGTTATCATCTATGTTGTACGACTCTAAATCGTCTTCTTTTTCATCATACACATATTGAAGGGCTTTCCTAAATTTGTATTTTAGTGAGAGCTCTTTTAGCTTCCAGACCTTTCTTTTTTCCACACCTTCCTGTATGTCTCATTCAGTCTCTTGCTTAATGAGATATCACTAACGACTAACCTATGCTGTGGGGTACATTCTTCCCCGGGGTATGCCTTTGCATTTGACACCATCTGCCTGTCCCGCTGCCTAACTAGCAAGAAGTCAATCTGGCTTATGTGCTTGCCTGATTTGTAGGTTATTAGGTGGTTGGCAGATTTGTGTAAGTTAGTGTTGTAGATGGTTAGTGCAATTGCATTGCAAAATTCAAGAAGTTTCACTGCTTCATTTCTTAAGCCGTAAGTGTGCCCAACATGTACCTCAGTGTAACCATCGTAGAGCTGTCCAACATGACCATTGAAATCCCCTGCTAGCATAACGATGTCTCCGTCCTGTCATTGTGGCTGTTTGTAAAAATTGCTTGTAAATGCAGAATTTCTTGTCTTTACCTAGCAGCAGTTTCTTGCTCTCAATTAACCCTAAAACTAGCCGTAACGCTAACAGTAACACTAACCGTAACACTAACTTATGCAGGCCTAGGTAAAGACGAGAAAGATAAAACAAGGAGTGATGCTATTTGAATTTTGTGATGCAAGTGTTTTAACCATTTGCAAAACCAACTTCCGCAAACCTGCCAACTGCCTAATAACCTACAAATTAGGCAAGCACAGAAGCCGGATTTCTCGGTAGTTAGGCAGCGAGACAGACAGATGGTGTGAAGTACCAGGGTGTGCCCCGGGGAGGACTGTTTCCCACAGCGTGGGTTGGTTGTTGTTGATGTCTCGGTGATCCTGAGACGGAGTGAGGAGGGTGTTTATAGGTAAATAGATAGACTGATGCACAGATATCTGGATAGATTGATAGAGAGATAGATATATAGAGAGCATCATTATCATCGTCTGTTCATCATTTTACGTCCGCTTTTCCCTGCTTGAAAGGGTGGGACAGGTCCTCTTGAGCAAAGCATCTCTTCACTTGTCACGGTCCTTCGTCATCTCCTTGGTGAGTTTCAGCGATCTGAAGTCGGCTCTCACCACCTCCACCCATGTTTTTCGTGGTCTTCCTCTACTGCGTCTCCCTTCTTTACCCAGCGCTCAACCTCCATGCGCATCACATGTCCATACCATCTCAGTCCTCTCTTGCACACCACAACTTATCCCTCTTAAACACAGTTTCTCTCTCAACTCGTTTATGCTTGGTCGTTCCCGCACATTGACATTGCACATCCAACGGAGCGTGCTTGCTTCATTTCTCTCCAGCCATCGCATACCCTCTGCAGTTGCTGTCCATGTCTCACTACCATGCAGCATCGCGCATCTCACTTGTGTGTGTGTGTGTGTGTGTATATATATATATGTACATACATATATATTATGTCAGGTCACCAGTTGGTGCTACTGGTAACATGTATCCCAGTACAACCTGTCTCCTGGTCGGGTCGTTGGCGACTAAACTGGCAACCCCACTAAGGTTTCTTGGTGAGGAGGGTGACTTTGGACATCCTGCAGGACTAAAAACAAAACCTGTCAAAGGGCAAAGGAGCTCTTAAGAGTCAATGGCCATCCAAAATCACCGGGAGAGATGACCCCTTAGCCTGTGTCAAGGCAGAATTCTAGAAGGAAAACTCTGATATAACACCTGCAACCCTGATGGTATCCAATGATGTTGACTTGTTTTGCTTTTTGGTAAATATCATCTTGGTTAAGAGAGTGGGACTGGCTTTGTGCAGTGCCTTTGCTCACTATAAAAGCTTCACAGCACAGGCATTGCTTTATATCTGGAGATCTCTCTGCACTCGTCGTCACATGGTACGATTGGCCCAGCACTGTCAATAATTGTCACAAGTGTAGTGTTTGTACCAGAGTTTTCAAGTCACTGGCTGGACTAAAACGTCACACTCGTTCAGCCCATCGGTAGGGGTTCTCCTACATGGATATAAAGTAGGGGCCGTACTCGAAAAAGAGTTGGCAACCACCATATATATGTATATATGTATATATTTATATGTATGTATATATGCATATATTTGTATGTATGTATATATATATATATATATATATATATATGTATGTTTCTGGCTTTCTCTTATTTTCACTCACTCCTCCGCTAGCTCACTTCCTTCCTCGTCCGTAACTGTCTCTTCTCTTGCTCACACTTCTACAGTGAATGTGTCTTTTTTTCTTATCAAACCCGCCAGAACTTGTGTTCGAAATCAATTGTTCACTCGTTTTTTTTGTTTTTTTTTTTCCTTTCTTTTTGTTGCTTCAGCCTTTGTGTCTGTTTATATTTTTCTCTCTCTCTCCCCTCTTTTTTATCCCAATAACTTATTTTAGTTATTGTTCGGCCTAGGTTGAGGCATCTTGTCTCTAACGCGAAGAAATGCCTATGATTCCTAGCAGACAACTGACGATGGATATTGCCCTCTTTTGCCCGTAACTTTTATTTTGATTATATTTCAATGCAACCACACAGCTTGCCATTTTATTCACATAGTTTTCTTCTCAGTTGTGACCCATCTCTCTTCTATCCCCTTGTTGCTATGCTCTCTCTCCCCCTTCTCCCTCTTCTGCTAGTCACCTTCTCTCGGCTAACCTGCCACTTCTAAAGCAGTCTCTTCTCTCACTCACACTGCTACAGTGAAGACATGCATTTTTTTTTCTCGTTAAACCCACCAGAACTTATGTTCAAAATGAGTTGTTGACTTGATTTTTCCTCTTTTCGTTTCTTCACCCTTCATGTGTGTATCCATTTTTCTCTCTCCCCCTTTTTTTATTCCAATAACTTATTTTAGTTATTGTTCGCCCTAGGTTGAGGCATCTTGTCTCTAACGCGAAGAAATGCCTATGATTCCTAGCAGACAACTGACGATGGATATTGCCCTCTTTTGCCCATAACTTTTCTTTTCATTATACTTAAATGCAACCACACAGCTTGCCATTTTATTCATAGTTTCCTTCTCCGCTGAGTTTTGTCCTCTTTTCTACTCATCAACAATTTTGTCTTAGCTATGTTCACTCTCAGTCCTCTTAATTCCAACTCTGTTTTCATAGCTAGAATTTATTCTCAAGCTCTTCTACTGATTTTATCATCAGCATAGATAAGTTTCTGTAAACAGGATGTATTCCTACTTGTATCTGGAATTTGTCACTAAACTCCATTCCTACCCTCACTTTACTGACAGCACCTCTGTACAAAGCTTGCAATGTCCTCACAAGCCATTCATCAACACCTACACCGAAAAACAACCCAAACCAAACCGTGTGTTCTGTTATTATTTCTTGCAATATTTATAACAATATGACTCTCCCCTGTTATAACTATATATATATATATATATATATATATCGTCATACAAATATGTATCGCAGCATTATCAATAAAGGACTTTAACATCTGAAAGTATTTCGCATTTTATCATTATATATATATGCACACATACACCGAGAGAGACGACATATATTTATATATGCTAGCTGAAGAACTGCCCTTTGGGCGTTTTTCTGCTAGTATATATAGACATAAGTTTTTGTAGTGTCCCTTTTCTATCATTTAAAAAGAAACTGAAATGCATTTCAACTAAAAGAGTGATAGCTGTTTCACATGACTGTAGAATTTCTTTGTAGACACAGTTGCCAGCAAACAGACACCTTTCATTTAATATTTTAATATTTTCTTTTTTGTGATAATGCAACATACGTGAGAATTGTGTTTGTAGATAAATGTCTGCCCTTGAAGGTTGTTTCAACTATTTGTGGTCTATCACCATGACGTAGAACTGGAAGAATTTGGTTTTAGTCACCAGATACCACTAAATGGCTTTTTGCAATCTCGAACATCTTTGAAACTCCTGTCAGGCATTGAAAGATATTCTTATGTCCCATACCTCTCTCATCAATGATTAACAGGTCAGCTTGCTGCATAAGTTTACCTGTGTCATCCCTCTTTGTGAAGAAGCAAGTTGATTCAGCAGTCATATTGAGAGGAATCGTGCACTTGGAATGAAGAGTTCTTCGTTTGTGAAGCAAAGTGGCTGCTATTCCAGATATGGCAGTGGCAAGTGCAATTATTTTTTTACATTGGAGGTAATCCATTAGAATGCTTATGACCTGTACCTGCACTTGCATTCAAGCAGAAAATTCTGCCCTCATTTTCATTTACAGAGGTAATTAGATAAAAAGAACCAGTTGCTGAGGATTCAATGTTGGCAGAAGTTGATTTATTTGTTTGCATGGACATGAATTGCTCATGACGTTCATGCATGATATCCTCTGCAAGACAATTCTTCCATTTCTCCCAGAACTGCAGAGGGTCATTTGGCATGCAGTGCAATAAAATGGTGCAGAAGATCTGTGGCAGCTGAGGACCAACAGACTAAGTTAATCTTTATATGAAGTTTACCCAGCCTTGTGATGTATGATCATTCTGAGGTAATATAATTCAGATTGATGTCTTCTGAGAATGCGTCCAAGAGATTCACTCATAAATTGTTGATCACCATCCAGATGTCCCCTTTTTTTCTTTGCCATTTTTTGTTTGTCTAAGTGAAATATTTAGGAATATCAATATACAATATATCTTGTTCCAGCGGGTCTCTAATATTCAGTTGAAAATATTCCGCGAACTTAGTCATTGGCTGTCCCTTAGAAAGAACTTTCTTCCTGCTCTTGCTCAAACACGACCATTTGTTCCCCAGGTAAATGGCAAGGCAACTTTCCAGAATGCTTCACTGGCTGAGATATACCATGCATTGATATAGGTCTCAATTTCATTTCGAGCATGGACACAATTTCCTCGATCATTCTTAATAGTGAAAGTGATTTTGTCTGATCCTTTTGTGATGTACTTTAAGTAGTTAACAGCCTTGACACTGTAGACAACCTCACAATTGACCATGCTGTCTACCCCTTCTTCTATACTTTGAAAAGGAACTTTTGGCAACAAATGCGGTTTGCCTTGGGATAACTGTTCGAGCATTGTTATTGTTGTCCTAGCCCTTCCTTTCATGAGCACATCATATTAACTTGTCCACATGGGCCATGAATGTTGCAAGATGGGGATGATCTTCTGTAGAATTGGAATCTCACAGTACACTACCTGATCAATGTCATCAGTAGTTTTGTGCTTACTATCTTCAGCCATTATCTGCAGAATATGAGCATGAGTGGGGCCTCGTTTCTGCCACTCTATTGTAGCAGAACGAGCAACAACTTTTCCTAGGACATTTTCTTTTTCAGTATGTCACCCATGAGGCTGTCATACTTGATGTTGAAGAATCTTGCACAAATATCAGGACGGTCTCTAGGTTCTTGACTAGGGTGCAAATTATTTTTTATTTCATACCAGTTAGTTAGTTGTTACCGTGATGAAATAAGACGACTTTACCATGTCGAACCACAGACATCGAATTCTGAAAGCACTCACTGTAGAAGCGATTGGGAACCATAGATTGAAGGTGGAAGAACAATTCTCCGGCCTTCATTTACTGAATCTCCTTCAGCCTCAGCATCATAGAAACCCTCATACTTTTCAGCTCGCATCACGGTTCGATTGTTACGGCCATTTTGAGGTGACAACATTGTATTTTTCCCTGGGCATCTACAGCATATTGCTGCATCAGCCACCTGCTCTTCACGACAACATTAGTCACCTTGCCTAACCTGAAACCGATAACCAGTGGGTGTGAGTGTGGTTGTTGTCAATCCTTTTCAAACCAACCCGAAACCCATCATTCCCACAAGGAAACAGTAGCACAGGACAATATTCACATTTTCAGAGACTGGCATTTCAATGACTGCCTTGAAGCTTCTTATATGATAAATGTTACCTATGATCTTAAATGTGGGACTAAACCCTGGCTTTCTCACACACACCCCCTCTCTCTCTCCCATACACTGACATAAGATCATATAATTCAGCATTGTGGCTGTCTGTAAAATGTGAAAATAAAGGCAAGGTTTTAACTGACATATAATTAGATGTATGTATTTATGCCATGTGCGTTAATTTATATACGCACAATAGTCAGTCTCCTGATCTGTTACAAACACAATTCTCAGGGCGAAACAGATTAAATCTCTAATCTGTCTGGGAGATGAAATAGTTATTGAAACGATCTGTACATTTTACTCTTTATCCTGTATTTTCCGTATGCTTCAGGTTAAATCTGTCAAACCAACATATATATATATATATGCGCTCAACCAACTGTGACGCCTAAACCAATCAGCTTTAGTAATCCAGTGAAACTACACACCGATTGGTCGAAATACAGTTTTCAAGATTTAGCATTCTGGAGCCACTTTTCACAGTGGCAAAATTTACCCATCTCATTACAGTTGAACATTGCAAACTTGACTGTCACCACACATTATGAACCTGAAGATTGCGAAAGCATGAAAGTACTTGTTCAATTAACACTTAACATTTAATATTCTACCATACTATTTCATTCTAATACTATTATAAATTTTAAAGGATTGTAAATAAAACGAGTAAATCAAAGTTGGAATTCCTTTTATTAATATAATCTTCTATACATAATCATACACACCCGTGTATATCTATCTATCATATATATATATATATATATAATGACACACACATATTGTCCTGGGTATGACATTAAACTACATCCAGTGACAAGGCTCCATTTCGGGAATTCATGAGCTGTGGGGAATGTGGAGTTACTCCTTAGTTGTCATAACTCCCAGGTCTGCTCTGGCCCGGAGCAGTGTTACCTGTTAGGGCCCCATTTATGGGTGAAATAATAAAAGAACCATGTAGTCGATTTAACAGCACTAAGGTTGTCAAGGCTTATGGGCACTCTGAATGTGAGGACAATTCGGACACTGAGAAATACTTCCCTGGAACTAAGAAGACCCCCACCCCGAAAAGAGGCCCGACCCAGTGGTGCCAAACCAAAAGGTATGCTTTCTCTCTTTCTCTCTTTCTTTCTTTCTCTCTCTCTCTCTCTCTCGCATACACTTAATGTTAAAAGAAAAGCAAGCTTTGAAGTGACAAATAATTAGATACATTGATACGACGCGTCGCCCTCATATCATGTATCTGTATGGCTGTCTGTCTGAACTTTCTAAATAAAACACACCCACACCCAACAAAGAGAACCAAATAGTTAAATTATAGAGTAGCCTAACTTGAGATTTTAAATTTTTCCATTTTTTTTCATACACAAAAATACAGATCCATAAACATTTATGTGTGTGGATCTATGTATATAGATAGGTAGATGGACAAGGGTGTCCTCACATAGGAGGTTTCCCGGTTGTTGTAATGATAGACTCCAGTTCTATCCCGAAAAACTTAAAATGAAGCAACTGGCTTATTAATACAATGTGCTGCCAGACCTAGGGTTTGATGTTATGTTTATGAGTGCAGCACACTAACCATTGAAGCCCCACCATCACATACTGAACCTACATTAGAACACTACCACACACTACAGCACTACCAGACACTATAACACCGCCATACTACACTACCACCATCACACTACATCACCAACACCACCATTCTATATATTCAGATATATCATATCTACCCCACCTTTAACCCTGGCCCTTTATAACCCCTAAAATCTCTATTTCAGATATATCGTCATTCCTACGTTACCTCTAAATATGTAACTGCTTCACCACGGCCGTTGTTGTCCCTAATGAAGGACTGGGCTCTGCTACGCAACAGCAATGTACCAGATGGTTTTGAGAAATACTTCCCTGGAGCTAAGGAGACCCTGCCACGAAAAGAGGCCCGACCCAGTGGTGCC